>JALLBH010000370.1:0-46924 GCA_036940005.1 Skeletonema menzelii | reverse complement strand
AGATGTGAGTATACAACATGGTGGAGATTTGGAAGAAGTGAGTGTAGAGAATCAATGGAACAACAACCAACAGTCTCTACAATCCTTCAAGAGATCCTTAAAAATGTGAGGAAAGAGATCTTAAAATATTCTTGGCTCGCTTTCTACTCCTCAAAGTTATTCACACGATGGCAAAGACATCTACCAAAGATGACTCGCTGAAATCACTACCATCGCTTCCTCCGATGATCACTTGACAAGCACATTAAGACAGCCAGGAGGTTATTATCGATTTCTCTTTTTCCAAACCGTTCAATGAACAGACATCTAATAATTGGCGGCAAAGCTGCCCAATTCAAACTTAAACACGAAGAGATGGAATTTCTAACATGTAAAGTCATGAAACATGATCAAGTGCATATAAAAATTCCGTTCTGCCCAACAACGCATGCTCTCTTCTTCAATTTTTCTTCGTGCTATTCTTCAAACCATTTACTGATTCGAGGCATAATAATACAAACTAATGTGTCTTGAGATAATTTACGGTTGTTCATAATTATCGGTCTTAAACAGATAATCCAACTTTCTTATTCATTGTAGCTTTTTGTGTGATATAAATGTAACTAGCACTATCCCAGGATTATGAAGCGTACGGAGTTTATTTTCGAAGATGAGAGTAATGTCTTTATATATTTCCTCGGCAGCCTTTTCAGCCAAACGAAGTGAGTCCAGTTTGCCATCCTCTTTTGCTCCGGCTCCTTACGCCCCCTACTCTGGAAGGCAAGAGTGGCTCATAAGAATAAAATATCTTATAAAAAGCTGAAGCTAAATTTCTTGTGTGCGATTCTAGCAATGATATCCTTGTCCCCGTGATAGAGGTAGAAAGTAGCTCACTACTCTCTCTGGTACGAGAATTGATGACTAATACTATCTGAGGAAATCAAGGAAAATTGTGGACGGCGAATTTCTTCGAAGGAAGTCTATTCCTCTGACGGCCCTGTAGAACGTTATATGATAAGTTAGATTTAAGTTTATTCTTGTCTCATAATATTGGAATGCTTTGATTTACACCACTCTCAGAATATAACAATGCTTGCATTTTCTTACCAAATCAGACAGATAAAGGCAGTTATAGTTCTTTTCCATAGCCAATTCCAACTGTCGCTTGATATTTGCTCCTATGAGCTGTTTTTTCCATCAATCGAGACATGGAACGCCAACAGTTCCGATGTGGGGCACAATAAGCTGGACATAGTTTTGGACATCGCGTTCGTTAGACTATACGAGGGATTTCAAGTTTTGTGTATGGGTGACATGAAACAGAGGACTACATATCATTTCTCGGTGGTGGGCAATATCGAAAGGGAAACGAAGTACTCATGTGTGGAAATGGATTGTTAATTTCTATTGTTGGTTGTGGATTAGGCAGCTACAGCAATGAACATTAGACGTTAAAATAACCGTTCCGCCATATCTGCCTCCGAAGCCTCCTTTGGGTGGCGCCTGCTCTTTGGAGCCTTACTATCATGTGAGTATATCATTCAAGTTACATTATTGGTGGTGTGGTGTGGTGTGACCATCTCTTTCTTTCATTTTTGTTGCGGCTCCTTCACTGTTTTGCGCACTGATCTTATTTTGACACATTTCAGACCCACTATCACACCAGGGCCTGAATACTAGCTAGAAATACATACAGCATTGAAGTAAATGTAATGTGCAGAACTTTACTGCAAGGAGAAAATGTTTTCTCGAGGGACCTAACTGAATACTCCATTATTGAGGTAGAGGGCTCTCCCTTAGTAGATGGCCTTTTGTAGCTCTGTACTCTGTACATTGTGCAAATAGTAGGAAAGGTTCCTGTGTTTATCAAAGGGGTAGCTAGTTTTCAATGACATAGCTGTCAATGTCATCAATTGGAAGCATTTTCCCAAGGAACAGAATATTTAGTCCCATGGTACCTACGTAGAAGTACCATACATAAACTCTCCTCTCTCTCTCTAGAGAGAGTGAGAGAGAGGGAGAGAGGAGCCATAAGTAATTTACGGTCCGACAGCCTGAAAAATTCCGGAGAGCTATGTTGTGGTAAATGGTATCTAACCGTGCGTCCCGTGACCGTTGGCTAAGTACTTATCGTAGATACAAGGTAGGTAAGTAGGAGTAGTAAGTAGGCGTAGTTAGATAGGAGTAACTATGTACTCCTAAGTACATATGTACATACATACTTTGACCTCCTCCCTCCTCCCTCCTCCGTCGCTCCCTCGCCTCTCTAATATCTCTCCATTACATACATATTTAGGGCGAACACCAGCCGATCCAGTTGCATGGCACTAAAATACTCTACCGACGCCTTCCAGTAACAAAGATTTTATTTACATTACTCATTGAGAGCTCGCCCTCGATGTAGGATGTCCGAAATTCGTAACTGAGGGCGATGAAAAAAGAAGAACATGTTCATGTCGACGTTGCCCAACGAAATCACGATGTAACTTTATCCAAAGCCCTCAGTTACGTGCTTCGACATGCAGCACCATCTCTGGGTTTGGAGCCCTCTCCCGATGGGTACGTGCCAGTGGATAATTTACTTTCACTGAGACATCCGAAATTTTTAGATAAGCAAAGCGGTCGGCAAAGATATACAGTCGATGATGTAATTCGAGTTGTCGAAATGAATGAAAAGCGGCGATTCAAACTGGCGTACAAGTCTACTCCAAACGATGAGAATATAGAAGGTTCCTCGCATTTCATCCATGGACAAGAACAAGAATATATCAGTGTAGAAAGAGATTCGATTCATAAGAAAATATTATGCATACGAGCAAATCAAGGCCACTCATTCAAGGCAAGACTTCAATCGAATAAACTATTGACGCCTCTAGACGCAGGAGAATTGGCCAGTACTGAGCTGATAATAGTGCATGGGACAACGCAGAGGGCGTGGGAAGATCATATAAGAATAGAGGGATTGCGTCGTATGAAGAGGAATCATATTCATTTCGCTACTGGGTTACCAAATTCAAAAAATGGCCAGAAATCACCAATATCTGGGATGAGATCGAATTCTCAAATTTACATCTACATCAGTGGTAAGAAATGCGCAAGGGATAGAATACCATTTTATCGAAGTGACAACGGTGTCATTCTCACAGCTGGTGTTAACGAGGAGGGATTGTTGCCAACCCATTACTTCGAGAAAGTCGTTCAAGCATCATCTGGAGATGTCATCTGGGAGGGAGAGTGATCTATGTCTTAAATATTTAATTTGGCGTCGTCGTGTTAGAGTTTGACTACTTTTAGAAGAATACAATTTTTTATCCAAACGTTGATCTCGCATACCTCAACTTTAACAAATCTGCTATCTCGTCAAGCTCCTTCAATGCCCTATCCAACTCATCTCTGGTGTGCCCAGCAGAGATACAGAAGCGTGCTCGTGACATGAGGATAGGCACAGCGGGAAAACCGACGACAACCACGGCAAGGCCACGCTTAAGACATTCACGAGAAAAGGCAGCGATTTTGGTTGGATTGTAGAGCATCACTGGCATGATGGGACTATCGAAGTGGCCGAGAACGTGCAGCCCCATGTCCGTTAAGCGCATTCGGAAGTAGTTGGAGTTATCTCTGAGAGCATTTAACTTTCGTTTCCCAATGTTTGTTCCATCTTGGCCCATGATCACCTGATGTACATATAAAAAGAACGAAACATGAGTTCTGAAAAACATCGCATTGAATTCATAGTCCAACACTGATAGAAATTCACCTCACCTGAAAACTGCTAATAATTTGCTGACAAACCACTGGACTCAACGAATTGTGGTAAGCACTCCCAGCACACTCCTTCCGAAGCATATCAACTACTCGCTTGTCCGCCGCGACATAACCACCCATTCCTCCAAAACTCTTCGTAAACGTCCCCATCAAGATATCTACCTCAGATGGATCCACGCCAGTATATTCACAGCATCCACGTCCACTCGGTCCCATCGCTCCAATAGAATGGGCCTCATCGAGATAGACATAAGCGCCGTACTTCTTACTCACAGACACAATGTTGCGTAAATCACAATACTCGCCCTCCATTGAATATATACCCTCCACAACGACCAAAATACGATTCCAAGGTCTTCGTGTTCGAGGCTGACCATACACAATCGCTTCACGCAACGTCAATTCCAAATCCGCCGAGTCGTTGTGACGAAATGTCCGAATCGCGGCACCCGATGCACGTGCCCCGTTGACAATGCTGGTATGGTTTAATTCGTCACTGACGATCAAATCGCCACCAGACGTCATTAATGTCGGTATGATGGTGGCATTGGTGTTAAAGCCCATATTTAATACTACGGCATCCTCCTTGCCAACAAAAGACGCGACAATTCGTTCCACCGATCGATGGAGGGATGTAGTACCATACTCTAATCGTGACGAACCAACACTTGAGGGTAAGTTGATGAGACTTTGGGTTACTCCCTCCCGACATGTGATATCCCAATCATCCGCAAAGCCCAAGTAATTGTAGGAACCCAGATTTAAACATTTGCGAACGACGCGTCCGTCGGAAGTTTCATCGTAATGCTCCCCATTCTCATACAGCAATTGTCTGCTTGAATTTCGCAAATTGGATAGTTTTCCCAATACAGACATAGTTTTGTTGCCATCAAAGCTTACCCTTTCAAGGACGGATATAATTGCGCACGGACGTGAGGCAATAGGTCTATTGAAACAGTCTTGGATACGATGGTAGAGCCTTCGAGTGTAAAAGTTCTCCCATGATTTGAGGAGTGGAGAGTATTTTGTGAAGTCATCGCTAGGATAGTTGCCTGCACTCATGCTGTTGTTGCTCTGTTGCTGTTTCTTCTTATGTGCAGAACGAAAGTACCTCCCCTTTCGAAAAATGTTTGCACAGACATCGCGAATGTGCCCCGTAACAATAAGTACGATGTAGCCAAGATAGGTGGTAATGGCTGCAAACACAGTGATGTCTTGATGGGGGTCACATGCCTTACCCGATTGCATCGCCATGGCAGCAATTTTGTCATCTTGGTTGTCGCTTTCAGCGGCAGAGTTGTGGTAGACAAATCTTAATTTATCACGGAGACTCAATGCCTCCATGCGTTCGCGGACGTCGGCATAGGGATCTTCATGTTCGTCATAGTGTGCTGTTGTTGCTGCCGACGACAGTTCGAGTTCCGTGGATAAAGGACTCGGCGAAGGAGAGGAAGAAGCGGTAGAAACACTTCCCTTGGGCGACGAAGGTGCCGACGAGGCCACCGTACTGTCGAGGTCGCCGATCATTTTCTCATCGCTTTCTTCAAAGTTTGAAATTAGGGTGGATGCCGCTGCCGGAGAAAGGTATTTCTTGGTGGCGGCGTTGTCATTGCTGTATTCCTCCGAGGAGGAGGAAGGCAGGCGGGGATGCAGGACCATTGTTTCATACAACTTGCCGTGCCACGCAATGCTCATCTACAATGGCACGCACAACATTTTACTTGTTTACAGTAGAAAAAGAGAACAGAGAAGCCTCCAGGTCCCAAGTGCAGAAAAGAGGAGGTGGTGGATGTTCTTTGATCTACATGCGAAGGAATTAATATCGAGTGATAGATGATCGCCAGCAGATGCTTTTTCCATTTTCGTGGTATGGCATGGCTGCGGCCTGGCTGGACCATAATATGTACGGTTACAGTTTTTCACTTCCATCAACAGAGAGCCACGAGCAAGAATTAACATGGTCACTGCCGACGATGCTCTACTACTACACAGAAACCTTTCCCGATGGATAGAGATAAATGGGGGAAGCATCCACAAAAATCTTGCATTACACACTCCGTCACCACAACTCGATGTGAAAAATAGTGACCGGGGGCAAGATATGAAAGGATCGACAACTGATTATACCCACAGAGGAATATTTGCGTTAGAAGGACCTATAATAAAAGGAGAGGAGTTGATTCGTCTTCCTGCGGCTTTGGCTTTGGATGGACATGCTTTGCCAGTATCGTATTGTGAGGATGTGTCGGGTACATCACCAGAATCAGTAGGAACCCGGTCAGCTTCGAATTGGTTGCGATGCATTGCTTCTTTTATGCATACATTGTATCTGTATCAATGCAAGAAAGATTCAAATAGGAGTAGCCCAGCAGTAGCCATTGCAGCACAAGAACAACCCAGTGTCAAGTATGCACATTACATAACATCGCTTCCGAAGAAATACGACAGCCTTCTTGAATGGACTACGTGGGAGATTCGTTATTTTTTGGCTGGAACTGCATTAAGTGTGAATGCACTACAAAGTGTTACAGATACATCAGATATATCCGAATCTCAGCACGACGATGCTTTACGGCTTCGGTATAGGACGACAGTCGTCCCATATCTAAAGTATTTGCAACAAAATCTTGAAATGTTCCTTTCAGAAGAAGAAAACGAAAGCAACAGCAGCATTAGCAGCAGTATGAGCTTGAATTACAGAGAAAGGAAACGACGAAAGAGAATGGAAACGCAAACACAAACTCAAGATGACATGTTCGAAGAGTTGTATCCATTATTTCGAGAAGCATGCATGTGCATTTCCTCAAGAGCATTTCATATGCAACTACGCGACGTTCAAAATGAAACTCATGTCGGCAATTCTGCCGATTATCATGGTCCATACTTGTTACCGTACATTGATCTCCTGAACCATTCACCTCATTCTTCTTCTAAACATGTTACAACCTTGCGTCGGTCGGCCACTGACGGGTCGTTTGTAATGATTGCAGAGCGTGATATTGCTGTCGGAGAAGAAATCTGTCATTCGTACGATATTGGAAACGGAGCAGCAGAAAATGAATCAAACAGCTCGTTCACATCCGCTCAAACACTCCAGACGTATGGCTTTGTTGACCTAGAGCAAACACGTATCATTGACTTATTACTGGAGGACAAGGATAAATGTTTAGATGGATTTTCAGTCTCGACTCTGGAAAGCAGTATCACACCTGCTGTACTGACAAAGTCAGAGGTTTGCAAATCATGCGACGAGCTATCTCGGTCAACATACGTCGCTGATTTACGTAATTCGATGCAGCAATCTGGAATGCTCGAGGAAGGGTGGGAATATTGGGACTTGCCGTCACCATCCAGTAGCTGGGATGGAGCAAGATGTGATGCGCTAAACAATCTTCCAGACGAACTCCTTATTTCTTCGGATGCATCTATCACGGATGAATTGATTACCATATGCTGCTTATACTTTATTCCAGATGAAACACTCAACGAACTTCTTCAAGATGAACACACTTTTCTTCTAAATACCGAGGTGTTAGAAGATTTTTTCCTCGGTAAACTTGTGTTACAAGCTATTATCGATGCAGTCAAGGCGAAACTTAAGTCTTACAAAGTGCAAGTCAATTGGTCTGACCTTAAAGAAGATGCTTCTGCGCTATTGCAAGTCCTGAGCAAAGTTTTTGAAAGTGACGACCGCCTGGATAGTTCTTCACTTTGTTGGGGAGAAAACGTAGGTTCAGATGCTAGAGTGTTATCGAAATTGAAATCTTCGAGTGTGAGAAGTCATTCTGGAGTTGATAAATTCATGTACGGTCTTGTCGTTTCGCTCGAGGAAAGAGCTTGCCTTATTGAGCTAAGAAAGAAAGCCTGCGATATGATTGTTCAGATATAAAGCTTACTAGATTTATCTATGATAGAATCAAAATTATTAACTTCTATGCCTTTTTCTCAAGGACGTTTTGACATAGCGCTTGCTGTCCTTGGTTTTTCTCTCCATTTCCTTGTCATGAATAGACTGTATCGCATATGTTGAAGCTTGTCGGGTGATAGTAGTCCCAAAACTTGTGGCTGAAGATCGGTTCACAACTTGCATCTTGTGTTGGATGACAAGGATCCTTCACATTGTTGATGCCGAGAAAATTCTGATTTTTGTCAAGGCATTCAAAGGCACGGAAATTATCCTGTTCATAGATAATTGCATCACCATGTGATGATTCAAAGTCAGATAATAGTCGTGATAGTACCTCATTGTGGCCAGTGACTAGTATATCGTACGAATCCAACACATCCTGGGGCTGCAGTGAAGCTTCTGCCCACGAGGACATGTTTGGAATATTTGCTATTAGAAATTGTCTGGCACCCTTTTGGTATAGCGTATCAACTTGCTGCACAACACTGGTTGCAACATTGGTGTAAACGTTTGTGAAGTTCGAGTCTTGTCCATCAGAGGTGGTGTAATTGCGGTATACGTACCACCATATGTCATTGTAACCGACGTAAATTACGTGTAACCTTTTCGAAGAAACTTCTCCTTTATGACTATCAACGTATGCTGTCACCTGATCTTTGACGCTTGGGACGTTGTCATTTAGATATGTGGAGAAAGCATCAATATAAGAATTGTCTGCTGTTGCTCCGCCAAAAGCATAATTTAAACCTCCCTCAGTTGAAGGTCTTAAAGTAACTGCCAGATCAAAGAATTGTATTAGGTATTCTTCCCATACTTTCCCGTCTGAATACCTCCCATTGTAGCTGGACGCCCCAGGCTGAGTTCCGTTTGATACATTGTGTATATTACATATTACCAACATCGGAAAACGAATCTCCAAAGATTGCCATATCGACAAATGGGGATGTAAATTTTGGGTAGGTGTGGCGGCCGCAAGAACCTAAAGTAGCGGGTTGAGCGAGAGCAGCAGCAGCAGCTGCTGCGAGTGTGATTGGAACTATTGCTTTCATTTTTGAAGTTGATTAATGAGCAACTTTGCCCTTGGACGCGTGACAGTGGAGAAGCAAGAACAAGGTGTTTGGGTCGTGCTTTTCGACTTACGACCCCCGCCCAACCAAGCCCACCCGCGCCGCCCGTCGCCCGTCGCCCGTCGCCATCCCCCGCCCAAGCTACTTATTGTAGATACAAGCCCAAACAAAAAGCGCAAACGATCAAAAGCCGAGATAGGATCGTAACTGTCTGGAACCTAAGTGAATATGAGCGGCATGCTACCCAACAACATCTCCTCTGCTGGAGTGTCAGCATCAGAAATACCTGATGGATTCTCACTAGCCGGCGGTGGTGGAGGGGGTGGTCCTAGCGATACTGCCGCTGAACAGGCAAAGCAAAGACAAGCACAGCGGGAGGCAATATTAGAGCAGGCGATGACTCCAGATGCATTGGCGAGATTGCGACGAGTAAAGGTTAGTGAAGAATACTGAGTCATGATTAATTATTATGTATCAACATTCGCGTGATTTCGTGGACCCACATCTCACAATTGTATTGATTCGGTTGGCCCAATCTTTTCGTATCATCACAAATTAAAGTTGGTGAAAAAGGATAGGGCATCAGCAGTGGAAGGAATGATTGCCAATATGGCCATGCAAGGCAAATTGGACTCAAAAATATCTGAAGGAAAATTGATTGAGATGCTTGAAGGAATTGTAGGGGCACAGCAAAAGAAGGAAGGCGACAAAGGGAAAATTAGCATACAACGGAAAAAATACAATTTCGATTCGGATGACGATGACGATGATGATGACCTGCTGTAATGATATTTTCCAGAAATATGAAAATTCAATCTAAAATGTTGAAATTATTGCATGTGGAGGTAATTTTGAGGGGGAGCATTGGGTCAATGTGAACGTAACATTGCGAATGGGGATTGTCAGTGTCATTAAAGTTGTTGCACCATGTATGCTTCTATGCTACTATTATTATCGTATATTCCCTTGATATCGTCTTGGATGTGTTTTTTAAAGACAGCAAAGCATTTTCATTTTACGTTACCGACCTCCCTCCTGCCATTCCACCCAGAATAGAGGCCTCGAGCAAAAAAAGAGAGAATTTCCCAGTGAATAAAATAAATAACTACTATCGTATCGTATAGTATCATCTTGTCCACGAGCATCGATTCGAACGAATCAATCAAACAATGACGCAGTCAACGTCTCCTAGTAATCCACTTGCGCCCAAAGAAATGAAGGAGCTCAAGCGTGTTTATGATCAATTGTGTTATTTTGCTGACAAGTCGCACGCTCTTAAAAGGCTCAAAGACACACAGGCTGCACTGGACGAACACCAGCAATCGCTGGCAAGTTCCATGCGACGACGAGGTATGTCGCCGTCAATTCAGAACGAAAGAGGAAATGAACAAGAGCAAGATTTAGATGCACGGATTGCAGGCTTGCAAAAGGAACAGAAAGAGCTCAAGAAAAAGTTGGCAGATATTCGCAGTCGGACAGTCCAACACATTCGACCTCAAGATACAGCTGCTGCACTGAAGGCGCTCGGAAAGCGGACGACAAAGAGAGAGGTTCAAGACATGATGTGGGAAGTGGATGAAAAGCTCGATGGAGTAATAGACTGGGACGAATTCCATCTGAACTTTGAACGAAATATACGAGACGAGTCAGGTCTAGAGCCGGCAAGCTTCTACCATATGGTTCAGTTCATGATCTACGACAATGATAATAATGGTTTAGTGAGCATCGACGAGACCATGAACATGTTGTATGCACGAGTAGGCAGAGAACGAATGGAAACCACAATTACAAAACTCTTTGGCGGAGATGATGGAGCACCAATAAAGGAAGTTGGGCACCAAGGCGGAGAAATTGACTTTGAACGATATTGGGAAGTAGCTGTGCGAGAGCAAACAAAAAAGCTGGACAATGCAGTCAACGAAAAGCTTGGAAAGAGATAGCATGTGAATTGTTTGTATCGTAGATTGTATTTAAGCATTTACCATCTCTTTATACTTGCCCTGTGACGCAGATTCAACTGGTTTGTACAGCTCTGGCATCCGGAAGGAGATTCTTGTGCTTATATCTAGTGAGCTGACTTGCGACCCCTTCCAGACCTCCAGAGTGAATGTACATCAGTTGTCGACCTGCAATAGGACAGTCGCTCTCTCGAGATCGCCAGTGCTGAAGCAGTAGACTCCAGGCAGGAGCGCCGTACAAAAGATCGAGCGAGACATTTTCACTGTTCATTTCATCGTACGTTTCCAATAGCGCTTTCGAAGGCTGACCGAAGGTGAAGTATCCACGAGAACGCCGTCTTGCTGAACCGTACTCGACATCTGATCTTGGCTTCAAAATCCATGGCAAGTCTTCCTTTCTTCCCGCCCCCCCGACAGCCTTGTCCAAAGAAATCATTTGTCGCATGGCATATTCATCGTCTCCTACACACGGTATCACTACTACTCTAATGTCCAATGCTTTCTCCTTCTGTTTCCGCCGTTGGTCCATGATGGCATCCAACGATCGTTGCAATAGCAATGCTGTCGTGCAAGTTCCACCTGGTAAACAGACAGCCAGAGGCATTCCCTTGCCATGAAGCGTCCAATAATCTATGATTTCTCTTGCAAGCACGTCACTTCCTGGTTTTGCAATGCCACATGCTCCCCCTTGTGGCATCCACAATGATTTCCCAGGAACTGGAGGATCCAAATCGGCAGGAGCTAATGAACTCCCCCCATGAAGTCCACCAAACAAGCGCGAATATTCATCGTGAGATACGGTTCTAATCTCCATTCCCAATGCTAGTGCCCTCAGTAGATTGCCATTTGGATTTTTCCTCAGATACCGTGGTAATGGCTTGGTATAATAAATGAAACGCTTTTGGGGCTCGTCTGCAGTTTTATCATTAGTTGTGGCTGTCTTCGAGCTACCAATGTTGCTAGAATCACGTTCCTGGATTTCATCATCTAAAGCATCTAATTCCCAAAATATATCTGGAGGCTCCATTATTTGTTCACCACCACTGCTGCCTCGATCATCTCTCAGCTCTGCATTTTTGGACGATACAATAGCTGCGAGCGCAACCATTGCATTGGATTGTGGACCACCATACGAGACAATTGCATCTGGAAATTGTTCCGCTGGCAAATTATTGAGTGATAGGAACTTTCTAGCCTTATTGCCGCTAATATTCGATCCAGGCAGATGAAGACAGTCGTCGCGTTTCAAAAACACCAATCTATCGCGTATCAGCACGCGTTCTACCGATGATGGTGATGGGTATCTAATTTGAGTTTCGTTATCATCGTACGTAAAGCTGGTGGCATCTTGTTTTATCCTCTCGTATTGATTTGTGGTTTGTTGTAAATTAAGTGTATCCGAGTTGATCCATCCCGTTAAGGAAGATGAAAGTGACGATGATGAGACCGGCGCTTGTCGACAGATAATTGATCTGATATGTGGCAAGTGGAAACTTGTGATCATTCTCAGTGGGGAGAGCAACAGTAGGATTAGTAGCCGTCGCAGGCACTGTTTATTGGGTGCTGACAGCAACGATAACAACATCGTCATAATCTATTTTTGGTTGCATGGCATGCAGCAGGCAGCAGGCAGCAGGCGCAGCGTGCAGCGCGGCAGCGTGGAGTTTTTCGTTTTTGTTTCCCGCGAAAAATAAGGCCAACGCAAGGTTGAGCGAGAAAGGAACATGAATACCATAGACCATACAAAAAATAAATGATACGAGTGGTATCTAGGTAGGTATGGTACCTAGGTATTATTCTGTACATAAGTACTTACCTTCCTAGATTTTCATCAGCAACAGCATCAGCTTCAGCTTTCAGCTTGCTCTCAATCTATAGAGAGAGAGAGTTGCCTTTGCCATTGCCTTCGGATTGCGTATGAACACAAAGTAGTGATTAACTGCCCTGATAAAATAGCAATACACAGAGAGAATACTATGCAATCATGGCGACTCGCAGGGTACCACTCTTGAAGCTAATCGCCAAGGTTTCCGACCAGAGAACAACGACGGCTGGTCTCGCGGCGAGGAATCTGATCCAGCACAGTTATCACTCCTTCTCTACAGCGGCACAGATAAATCCGCCTGCTGCAGCGGTTGTCAATAAGAAAGCCACAGCAGATTCGGCGTCGTCAGCAGAACATGCAGTGAAGCGACCAAAAAGAGTATCAGATGTGACAATACAAGAACTCCTCAAAGCAAAGCACACTGCTCGGTGGGTGGAACCGGTAATTCCTCACAATGCAACAGTCAGAGACGCCATTGTTACTTGCATCTCGCAGAATATCAGTGGGATGATGGTAGTTGACCGCAGTGATACTATGAAGCGACAGCAAAAGTGCGTGGGGTTACTGACTTCCAGGGATTTGCTACGTATCATGGCGGCAAGTATCAAAGATGGCATGTCGGCGGAGGAGATTTTGAATCAGAGTGTGATACGGCACATGACTCCAATCAATCAAGTTATTTATGGCCGCCCTGACGAAACTATCGGGATGTGTCGAGCGATCATGGCAAAGTTGGGTATTAAATGTTTGCCCATACTTGTGGACGGTCGGGTGGAGGGGATTATCACGGCAAAGGATATGTCCGAATTTTATTACGACCCAAAAGATCTGGGAGGGAAGAAGCATTACTTGACAGATGTTTCTGAAAGAGTTGGATTGTCCGAGAATACTAGCATGGCCGAACCGCCAATTTTTGTCAGGCAGCATTTGGCTTCAAAGCACGATCCACTTTTTATCAATGTTGGGACAGCGGAATATCCTCATCCATTTAAATCACATGATGGAGTTGGAGCTAATAGGCGAGACTTCGGTCCAGATGATCTGGCAACTGATCCGTCTCTATCTGAAGACGCACACTTTGTTACGACTGTGGAATTGTTGGATGAATCGGGCACAAATATGCAAAAACTGTTGTACATGGGAGTTGCCGATGGCGTTGGCAGCTGGAGAGAGTACGGGGTCGACCCACGCGACTTTTCTCGAATGCTCATGGGAGAATGCCAAAACATTCTTCGTGAGGCTTCTTCGGAGTGTAGTGCTACAGGTGGGACATCTTGTTCCATGATATCTCCCGCAGAACTCCTAGCTCGATCCTATGAGCGAACAAAAGAGGCAAATGTAATAGGATCATCAACAGCTTGTGTAGGTGTATTTGATTCTGTTCATCACCAGTTGCACTTCAGCAACATAGGAGATTCAGGAATTATCGTATTGAGACACATTGACTCTGACGTGGCCAGTGCCTTACAAAGGAACCGGACCACTCCGCGAACTGAGCGAAAGTCAGATCTCCGTATTGCATTTGTATCCCAGCAACAACTGAAATCATTCAACCACCCCTATCAAATGGGATGGACTGGAGAAGAGGTTGTCGACAAGAATTCTTCATTTAAACAAGCATCAGACTCGTGCACATCATCGGTCCACATATTACGGGGCGATATAATTATCATGGCAACTGATGGCCTGTTTGACAATGTAGACATTGATGACATTGCTTCGGTAGCACTCAAATGGGAAATGGACAATAAATTTATTGACAATGGAGGCATTGATTCTCGTAGAAGAAGGTGGGAATCGGGGGATTCAATGACCGATATTTCTGCACAGTGTATCCCCAAATTGGCAGAGATGTTGTGTCAAAAGGCCCGTGAGAATAGCCTGGATAACACGGTCGATTCTCCCTTTGCACTTCTAGCAAAAGAGAATGACATTATGTGGAGCGGAGGCATGCCCGATGACTGTACTGTTGTTGCCATGCATGTTGTGGGCAAGTCTGCCAATCTCAATGGTGTATAGTAGTAGGAATAAATAAACTTAAAAGTAAAGGAAATATATAACCAGCAGAGTAACAATCATCCCACCAAAAACCAAATAAGCATCAGTTGCATCTCTCCTCTCAATCATCCTCATCGTGGAGTTGCTCAATCCGACCTTATTCCCAATGTCAAACATTTTTCGTGTGACCCATCTCATTCTTTGACGCTGTCCGACCAAGTTAGACAAACTCGCTTGACCAGAAGCCAGAAGATCATTCATCATATTCTGACTTGCAGCTAGAGAATCTCCCTCTTCTACCATTTGTTGCATTTCATTCATATCTCCATTGTTTGTTCTATTTTTCCGTCGACGAGCCATCAATTCATCACGTTCTCGTCGTTGCCTTATCCCTGAACTGACCATGCGATCGTATAATTGCCCTTGCCGACGAGTAGATGATGCATCTTCTCTGAGTTCCAAAATTTTTCTATTCCAAATCTCTCGCTGGGCAGGTAGCTCTTTGTTTAACAAATTTTCGAGGAGATCTAATTGTCTGCTTAACTCATCTAAAGATATGAACAGTTCCGACGGACACAACAGCCCATTCTGCACTTGTGCCAGCTGTTGTTTTGTATCATACGCCAGCTTCCTGGATTTTGGAAAAAGCTCAACAATTGATGTCATTCGAAGACAGAAGAATACTACGATGACTAAGAGAGAGAGAGAGAGAGAGAGAGGAGTATTGCAATGCTGCCATGAGTGACAGAGAGGTGAAGAGCTCCTTCAATTCTTCTCTTTCTCTTTTCAAAATGAAATCTATCTGTGTTGTAAATAGGCGTATTGAGTTTAGTCGGCTCTTTTCATCGACATCTGTGGGCGGTGCCAACGTGGGGCCCACAACTGTGGAAAATCAGGTACAAGTGTGCTCAAAATACCCGTAAAATGCCGAAATATACCCCTGAAATGACCAAAATTCTACCAAAATCTCCTTTCAAACCTCTCCACAAACCAGTCACTCCTGTGGGCGCGCCCACGCGCTCACTAAACCCATACGCCTATCCGCAAAAGATTGGAAGGAAGCTGAAGGAAGCCACTGTCGCATTATTTATGTTACTTGATATCTATTGCAAACATCATTGTTTTCAGAGTCGGAGACGGTGGTCAAAATAATCAGGCAGGAAGTGTCCTGCCTGCTGTACATTTGTTAATAATTGTATAGTTGTACAGAGGATAGACCACATCCAACGCTCACACATATATCATGAACACGTCCGAACTTTTATTTGGGGGACCCGCCAATGGATCTTCGTCTCCGGTTCACTCTTCGTCATTCCCATCACTCAATACAGAAGCAGATGGAGATGTGGAAAGCCTTATGTCTCCTATGAAGCCCCGATCACAGGAGGATGTTAGCTCCTACACGACGCCATTGCGTCTGGGGCTAAACCTCGGCCGATCCCAGTCAGCGGCCCCCGAAACGTGGGAGTATGGAAATGCTGTTCCATCCTCTACTAAATCGGAAAGATATCGCCACGATAATGGGTTATTTGGACGGTCAGGATTTTTTGACGAAGCAGAGGAAGAAATGGATAAGGAGTCGTTTGCTCATTTGGTGCGCCGTCCTGCTTCTACGGGGGTAATCGGACGTCGAAATGAGAGCGAGGATGTAGATTCTATCCTTGAGACATTAGGGTTGGCATCCCTGGAATCTTCAGAGACTTCCTACATGGGAACTGCAATGGGGGGGATTGGGAGCTACAAATCTCCTGTAAAACAGTCAATGATGGCAAAAATTCGTGAGGGGGGAGACACCCCCACTTCCACGAATAATAATGAATCGAACAACTTTTTCATTGGCGAAGAGCGGCAGTCGAGCAGCAATCTGTTTGCAAACCAAGGTCAAGCTGGGTTACAGACTAACTCTGTTGAGACCAGCGGGAGTAGCTCCAGTCTGCAGCAGCAAGACGTGCAATATCAATACCCTGCAGCATCGGATGTAAGTCAACTTTGTGTGCCGATACGATTAAGATTCGACTTTGTTTCTTATTAACTTATCTTTGTCTGCAGATTCCTGTTTCTGGTTACCAACCATCGAATAACTTTGGCAGCAATAACAATGGTGGTCCACAATTGTTTCCGAGTCAAATGAATCAGAATGTTCAGCAGTCCTATCAAGTTAACAATCAGGCAGCTTATCAGCCTCAACAGAATGTTTATTATCAGCAGCCTCCTCAAATGCACTCGCAGCAGCAGCATCACGTGGGAATGGTCCATGGTGCCTTTCCGCAAACGAATGCAGGTCAGCCTACAGTTTATCACATGAGTACTGCCACGCCGTATGGTTATCAGCAACAGCTCCCTCCTGGTGTGCAAATGGTTCAACAGGTGGTTGGTGCTCCTGGGGGGCAGCCTCAATATATTTCTATCGTTCCTATTCAAGCCCCCGGTGGTCCACCCGGTGGACACACTTATTCCTATGTTCAATATGGGGGTGAAGGGTTCCCAGTTCATTCACAGCCTGTAATGGCAGCTCCGACGTATGTGATGGGACCGCACGGTCCAATTGCGATCCAGAATCCTGCGGGCGCAATTCCCATCCACAATATGGGCTATAGCCCTCCTGTGGAGGCACCCGTGGGAACTTCGCCTAACAGCGAAGGAGGTCTAATGCCAACGAGTCCACAAACGCCTGGGGGAGGGCGAGGAATGGGGAAGAGACCGAATGGGCTTTCAACTCCAAGAGGGAAACGAAACGCAGAGAAGAATGCGGCGGCTCCGTCAAAGCTTGGCCCAGAAGCTGCTATCTTGTTGAATGAAATTCGCGCTGCCAAAAGCAGAAACCAATGGAGTATTCATGATATTAAAGGGTTCATCGTTGAGTTTTGTCTCGATCAAAATGGATCACGATTTATTCAGCAAAGGCTTGAGGTTGCGGATCCTGTTGAAAAGCAAGCTGTTATGGATGAAGTCCTCCCCGCAATTAATGATTTGCTGAATGATGTATTTGGGAACTATGTTGTTCAGAAGCTGTTTGAGTTCGGCACAGAGAGCTTGTTGAAGGACTTGAAGGGAGCGTTGGAAGGGAATATGCTCAAGCTATCATTGCAGATGTATGGGTAAGTTGTTGGATCGCCTCTTATAGTTCTTCTTGTTCAACTTATTTGTGACTAATTTTGTGCATCTTTTGTTCTCATCTTTCGAATACACAGGTGTAGAGTGACTCAGAAGGCATTAGAATCACTTGCTTATGATGACCTCTGCAGCCTCTTGCACGAGTTTGATCAGAATGTGTTGACTTGCATTCAGGACCAAAACGGAAACCATGTTATGCAAAAAATTGTTGAAGTTATGAGCATCAGCGCAAAAGAAGCCGAGGCGAAAACACGCGAGGATGGTTTAGCTGATGCTATGGCAGAGAAAATTCAGTTTGTCGTGGATGATGTGTTGGCAAACGTGCAGAGTCTTTGCTGTCATCCTTACGGTTGTCGTGTTTTGCAGCGGATGCTTGAACACTGCGTTGATTTTCAAAAGACTGCAACTTTGGATGAAATTCAGCTGTGCCACAAGACTTTAATGGATGACCAATACGGGAACTACGTGATCCAACATGTGTTGCAGTTTGGACGAGATTCGGACAGGGATTCTTTGCTGCAGATCATTGTTGATAATGACTTACTGAAGCTATCGAGGCAAAAGTTCGCGAGTAACGTTGTCGAGAAATTGTTAAAGTACGGCAACTCTGCTCAGCGCAACACAATTGTTCGTGAGATGCTCAAGGTAGTGCGGGAAGGTGGCAGCAGTCAGGAGGGTGTTGGCAGCACTGTTTTGCTTCTTATGGTAAGGGATGCCTACGCTAACTACGTGGTGCAAACTGCGATTGATGTTGTGCCGGAGGGTAAAGAGAAACAAATGCTCTTGAATGAGCTCAAGGCGAATGAGGCTCAGTTAAGAAACTATACTTTCGCCAAGCACATTGTAGCAAAGTTGGGCTCAAAATGATGATTATACGAAAAAGATGATCTCGTGGAGGATTTCCTTCAATATTTTTCGATATGTAATTGCAATCAATGTTTTATGAAGGATATGAATATGGACAAAATGAATACTGTGAACAAAATGTATGTAAGTAAACTGGGATAAGTCGCTCTATCCAAAAGTCGACATTGGATTGGTGGCTTATATTATGGGGAACAAACTCAAATTAGCAAATTAGACATAATCTTTAAAGTGTCGAAACATTAGTCATTTTCTCCTAATTTTCTGTTTGGAAGCACTGATTCGATCAGGATTTGTATTTTTTGAGCCTGAGACTTGGATACAATACCCTGAAGACTTACAAGTGGAAAAATGGTTGAGAATCAAGCTAATCGGGGGAACCTTCAAGGCAAATCAAGTATGTTGAGGAAAAAATCATTGGGATGGGGGGAGTGTGCAAGAACAAGAAGCAAAGAAGAGCAGCTGTATCGTAAGAAGCAGCACTTGATATTTTTAGTGGAGATTTACTGGTCATCTTTTCTCACTTTTTGAGATACCACCTTTCAACTTACGCACCTATTACATCAGCCCCGCGCGCCCTCGCCTCCGCCTCCGCCTCCCTCTTCGTAAGTACAGACACGCGACACGCCGCAAGCTATGAGTATTAGCATACTGCCATAAGCCATAAGAAGAATTATAAGATTGAACGATGAATAAGGGCATCATACTGATCGACGCAGATGATACTTCGATCACCGTCACATGGCCTGATATCGGCAAGCCGTCCTCCTCCAATCCAACAAAGTACACTTTACAATACCGCCCAGCGACATCTGCAAGTGACCATGGTATGGATTCCGGTGGACAACTCGCCTATCAGAGCCTTTCGACGGAACTAACGACAAACACCGCACGGAAACGCAACTTGACAGGTGCTGGACATGGATTTTTCTTCCGTGTCAGTGCCACTACCAAGAGTCAAAATCGGGTTGACAAATCGGCCATGGATTACATGGGCCACGCCTATCGAAAGCCATTTTCAGTGTTGACAATGAGGGAGCAAAGTCAGAGAATGCCTCCTCCTACTGCAAAAATTGACTCTTCTGTTGCTAGTCCTCAGCCAAAATCGTATGTTGCTCATGTTAGTTGGCAACCATCTGCGGAACCGCTTCTCGTGGGATACAAATTACAAATGAGAGAGAGTAATGGGGCATCAAGTTGGTCGACGGTAGCTAATTGTTTATCAGGCACAGAGGTACGAAAGAAGAATTTAACATCAAGCAGTGGCTACATGTTTCGTGTAAGACCGGTATTGCAAGGGGAGGTGGGTGGAAGTGAAGAGAATTTAGTTGCAAGTGTTAATGAAGGAGGCAATGTTATCCCTTATTCAAGTGCAAGTGATGTGGTAGGGGCAAGAAGTTCCAGCAGGAGTTCATCTTCATCGTCAAGTGGTAGCGAAGGCCTCCTCAAATTATTCAAGCGACTTCCTGATAACAAACTGCTTGCAAAGGGTGGAATGAAGTCTGTTTCCCTCAGTGAAGCTTTCAACAAAGTTGATTTGGTATTCTTCTATGCCTCGGCACACTGGTGCGCTCCCTGTCGCAGGTATACACCTCAACTGATCAAATTCTACAATGACGCGAAGGCTATGTATGCCAAAGCTCCAGGTCGCACCACAAAAATTGAAATTGTCTTTGTCAGCGCTGATCACGATGTGAATGGGTTCAGAAATTATTATGCAAGCATGCCGTGGCTTGCTGTTCCTTTCGATACTGACACGAGAGAAATTCTGCTATCATGGATGAAAGTGAAGGGTATTCCTCAATTGATGTGCCTGGATGGACGAACTGGAAAGATATATGAGTCCAACGGTGTCGGGAGGGCATTGGACTTGGCCAGATTCTCCAGGTATTGTGGTCGGGATAAGAGTTCTATACGATGAGTTGTTTGCATTGATTGATAAATATTTTGAACTGCTGAATTCGCAAGCTTGAGAATAGAATACGATAAACACTACTTTACTCATTCAACTTCAAAATGAATAGGTGAATGAAACAACAGCACACAACAAGAACTTATCCCCCCTTCCCATTTTGTCTATTTGAGCTTGGCAGCATCTGCGACCAAAAGTGAATCCCGCATACCATCATTTGAAGAACTGACAAACGTTGTCTTACAGTGATTGGCACTTCCAACATCCCGAATACAATCAAAGTATTGAGTGAGCAGCAACAAATCCATAACATCCTTGGAAGTAGCCCCCTTGATATTCCCCGAAAAGTCCACAATCGAAGTCCTCAATCCATCGACAATAGCCTTCCTCTGTTTTGCCACACCTACACCACTCAAATACTTGGCCTCAGCCTCCGCCTCAGCACTCTTCACCTGGAGGATCTTTTGTCCCTCTGCCTTTTCGGCAACGGCAAATTTCAATCTCTTCGCAGAGTTGATTTCATTCATTGCATTCTTGACACGTTGATCTGGATCAATGTCGGTAATGAGCGCTTGGAGGATTTGATATCCATACCCACTCATTGTTTCTTGGAGGGCATTTTTGACAGCCAGGGCAAGTTCTTCCTTGGCTTCAAAGACGGCATCCAATTCCAAGGTTGGAAGTTGTGACCTCATAACGTCGTAAATGTGTGCAGTGATTTGTTGCTGGGTGTTGGTGAGTGCGTAGAATGCCTGGTAGGCCTTTTCGCGTATGACCTGATATTGCACTGACACAACTGTCGTTAGGAAGACGTTGTCCTTGGTTTTTGTTTCGACGCGAACATCGAGTTGTTGCACCCCTGAGGTATGGAAGGAAACAAGATGCAGTAGAAAAAGTATAAAATGTTAGTGTGTTCCCTTGACTTTCCTCTACACACTGGCATGAGCAGCAATAAAACTAACAGTGCAGTAACACCTGGTGTGTTGACTGCCTATTGGTGACACTCACTGAAAGAAACGCTTCCAGCATGCTGTTCGCACGGGCACCAAATGACATTGAAGCCTGGAGATAAAAAGCGGTCAAATTTGCCGAGCCTTTCGACGACAACGACTTCTGATGTGGAGACGCATAAACAGCAGGGGCAGCACATGGTTGTTTTGAATAATGGTGGCGTGAATTTCTATTGCTGGTGTTAATCCTCCTCTTGGTTGCTTGGTGATAGTGCACGACAACACAGTCTTTTTCTGAAAACGATCTTGGATTTGATTTTGAAAGCGCGGCCGGGCCGGCTCACAAGATTTAGTAATTTGAAGTCTTTGTATTTATTAGGTATAACCCGTTCTGAAAGTTCACAATACATTACAACAATCTTAGAAGACCCCCTTTCCGAAACTGAAAATAATGGCGACCGGCTTCTTATGTCGGCATTTCAGCTGCGCGCGCGGGCGGGTGTTGCCAAGCTACAAGTGCCAAGAGATTCATTGCATTTGCGCCATAAGTCAGATCATCATCTTCTATTGCTATGTATTGCTAACAATATACACACTGCAATGCGGCGCCTGCTAGTAATATTAACATCATCAGCCTTATTGGCCTCAGAGGCATCCCTGAGCGCCTACGCAATTTCCTCTCAATCAACGCCCTCGTCACTCACAAGCAATAACATCAAGCAGCGGCGGCGAAGAACACACGCGAGAGTGACCAATGCAGCCGCCTGTGACTTTGGTCCTCGTGCGGCAGAAATCTTGTGTGCCAGAGGTGGCGAAGCGGGATCTTCTAACAATGCAATTGAAAAACCGCCTCCGTCGATATATTGGGCGGTGCTACACAATTGGCTGTACTTTGTTAGTTTGGGCTTCAATTTGATCAATATCCAATTCTTAATTAGAGAGATAATTGATGGCGATGCAAAGGCGAAGCCGAGTGCACGTTCTATAGCGCTCTCTGGAAAGGTTGAATCTGTGGACAAGCTATTGACGTTTCTTGGCATAGGCTTTTTAGCTTCGTTATCAGACAGATTTGGAAGAAAACCCTTGATGATTTGGTCTTCGTTGGGTTTTGCTCTGACAAATATTATTCAAGCAACAACTAAAAGCAGTGCATCGATGCTGTATTTGGCTGATTTCGTCGACGGCTGTTCTTCGTGTATGCTACCCTTGTGTCAGGCGTTCATTGCAGATGTTAGTAAACCCGAAACGCTCGCTGGTAATCTTGGTATTTTTCAAGGATTGAGTGCCGGCGGTGCTTTCATCCTTGCCTTTCCAATCGGAGGGTTATTAGGCTCGAAGTATGGGCCGAGGTTGCCCCTTTTGATTGCTGCTGGACTTCAAGTTCTTAATGCTTTGATCCTAGTCTTCCTCACGCCTGAATCCAATCAAAACAAAACAACCAAGCTGGACCTTAGCGACGCCAACCCTATGGGTGGCTTGAAGAAACTTTTTGGACATGCTCCCATCCTTCGTACGGCTGCTGTGGTATACTTTTTGACTAGTCTCGCAAGGACTTCATTGGATGCACAATTTGCCAATTATTCGAGTATTCGTTTCGGCTGGACTCAAGCGCAGAGTGGGCCAGTATTGGTGTTGGTAGGGCTGATGCTGGCAGTAGCACCGAGACTATTCATCTCGTACTTTGGCATACATAATGCCATTCTTGTTGGTCTTCTCACATTCGGATCTGGTTTAACTGTCGCTGGACTCGCTCCGACACCTCCTCTGTTCATACTTGGAATATTTATCACTTCCATTGGGTGCATGGCACTGCCAGCATTGCAAGCTGTGATGGCGAATTCGGCCAAGCCTGGAGAGAGAGGAGCACTACTTGGGGCAGTTGGAAGTGTTACCGAGTTGACTGGTGCGATTGGGTCAACTATGTACGCTGTTCTCCTGGCCAGATTCACTGCCGATGGGGCTCTGTTGGGAGGTAAATTTCCGGGAGCGCATTTCTTTGTTGCTGCTTCATTGTTGTTAGCGGGTTGGGGTATTGCAGCTCACGGCTTTGGTCGAAGCAAAGACCATCCTGCACTGAAAGGTGGTGTTGCAATCGAAGAATTATGAGATACGTCTCGTGTACGTGTACAAGCTTATAGTAGAAATGAATAGTCATAATGGAGAGTATTTATGTATTTCCCAATGGTAGCCACGCAGCAGCAACGACTTCCAGCATCCAGAACAATGCTGCCGATACAGAAGCAACGACGCCGACGCTTGGTCTGCAATTGCCATCGCCATCGTCAAAGATTGAATTAGTACAATACACACTCCCAAAGAGAGCTAGAGTCGTCAATTGAAATAGAAATGCCAATGAATAGAGGCATACAAGAAGATACCGGCCCCTGAAAACTATGAGTAGAAACTCAGGGTTTATTGCCAAGCACATAAAGAGAAGTAAACATATACCTCCAAACATAACTCCGATAATCGCAGAAGCCTTAGCAAAGTTATACTGCGTATCCAAGAAAGGTAGGTTATCCGTGCTGACGCAGCCCGAAAGAGAGTATGTTTGGTCAGTCATGAAGAGGTCAACCTTCCACAAACCCAAGTTGTAAATCGTGATGCTCAAACGATCAGCAAAGGAAGCATCAAGCGTGACTGATTCTTCAAGAGTAACGAAGTCGCAAGTCAAATTCGAGAATACTGACAGCCCGAGCCCGAACAAACTTCCGACGAATAAAATTGTCATTCCAATAATATTGTGAATCTTTCTGCGTCTTGTACTAACAGCTACGACTGGTTCCGCCACCTCCACATCTTGTAATGCATGCGAAGTCTGCAACTGTTGTTGTTGTTGCTGCTGCTGTCGCTGCTCCTGTTGCTGCTTTTGGTTTCTTCTACAGCTGCAATCGACTAACACATATACTAGTGCCACTATCAAGTTTAGTAGCACAATCCAGCACAGTCCGAAGTACACAATTGCACTCACTCCTGAGGATGAAGATGATCCTCCGAATGAATGCGTGGCTGTCCCTGTTGTTGCCACAGATGGTTTTACCGTATCAACAGGTGGTTCGGCATATGGCGTCATAGGCCCTTCCGCATCACTTCCTTGCGATATCTCTAATGGTGGTTCACTTGTTCCTGAATAATAATAATTCATGCTGTTATTTTGACTATGCAGCCGTCGGGTTAAGCTGCAGAGCACGAGCTGGAGGCTGGAGCCTCTGGCTGGAGCAGGATGAAAAAATGAGAAGCGCGAATGAGAACCCAAAACTTCACACCACCTTCACCCCTCCTCTCTCTCTGAGCTCTGAGGCGCAGCGCGAGAGCATCGTCGACTGCTGCATGCCAGTCACCCATTACTGACAATCAATCAACAAACAACAAAACCAAAATGAATGAAATCCTAAAAGAAGTTCAAGTAGGTGCTGCTCTAAAGGTCGGCGATGCCTGCGACTATGTATGCGTCAAACTCGGTTTAAAAGAGCATCAAGACGATGTCGTAACTGCTGGCAGAATCTTTGTCACTGGAGCACAAGGAGTGCTCGGCTACCGAGTTGCGCAACGACTACTCAACGCTGGCCATCCAGCTACACGGATTGGGTATCGTCATCCAGATGATTTGAGCAACTTTGCAGAGCAACTATCTTCTAAGGGAGCGGAGGTTGTGCACTTTGATTGGAAAGACAAGACTACATACGCCTCTGCACTCGACGGAGTTAAGATTGTGTTCTGTGTCACTCCTTACACAGAAAACTGGGCACAAACATTTCCTAAATTCCTTCGAGCTTGTGAGAAGGCTGGTGTTGAATACTTTGTAAAGGTTAGCTTCTATCACGCTCGAAAAGAAAACGACATCTACCAGAAGGTGAATTTTGTAAGGTTGCATGCTGCATGCGATGATATCCTCTCACAGTCATCCATCCCATACACCATCCTCTCTGCATCGCATTTAATGTCAAATCCTCTGGTGATGCATCATGTAAGTAAAATTGGTGTTCTTGCTGGTTGGAGAACGTTGGGTTACAAACTCTTATCTCACCTCTTGGACGTTGATTGTACACAGGCTGAGGATGCTGGCAAAGGCAAAGAGAAGCCCATCGTACTGTATGGAGCAAGTGACGGAGCGAACATCAACTACGTGAGCCCAAATGACATTGCCGAGGTTGCCACTCGCGTCATCATGTACTCCAAGCCACATATGCGTAAAGAGTACACTCTTACTGGATTGCAGCCCATCTCAGATGATGATCTAGCGTATGCACTAGCCAAGCATTCAAAAAGACCAGTCTTTTACGAAGACCTTCCAATCAACATGCTGGTAAAAAAAGAGGAAGATGGATTCACAAGTGTGGACGATGTAGACTGGAAGGTGAGAGATTTCATCGGCTTGGAGAAGCTCAAGGCGACAGGCTTGGAAGAAGACGCTACTTTCATCTCTCATGACATTGAAAAGATCTGTAAACGAAAGCCCGAGACAATCGATGATTACCTTCAAGCAACCGATTTAATGACACCTCTCGAGAAATGGATCTTTGAATAGGCCAGGTTTAGGTGATTTGGAATTGGCAAACACTTTTTGCTTAGGGTCTATTGAGCCACGTAGATCATTTACATGAAAATAAATTCTAGCTTACTTTGTCCTTTGTGAACAACTTCTTCTTTCTTCTTTCACTAATATTGTTATGAACAACGAGCAAACAATGATATCAAGCACCATTACTGAAACTTGCTATTGCTCTCGTCATATTATTTGTCACATCAAATCTCTTCACTAGGATGCACTCACAAGAGTGGGTGCAATCTTTTTCTTCTTCTTCTTGGGCTGCAAAATATTCACCACTGGAGCGGCGACAGCTGCGGGTGCAGCAGGAATGGCAGCTTTTTCCACCGAACTGTTGCTTTCCTTATCAAGTGTCATTCCCTTCATCTCTTCAGAAATGCTTTCCTTTTCAACAGGAGGAGACTTCTTGGGCTTCTTTCTTGGTGCCAAGGTGTTGACAGTTGGTCCAGCTGGAACTTGTTGTATGGACACCTCAGATGAAAAGTGAACCTTCTTCTCCGCTGACTTCGGTGCCGCTAATGCCTCGGATTGAACTTTGTTGGAAGGTTCTGTTTGTTCAGCCTCCACAACTGCAACAGGACGCAAAGTCTCATCATTGGACTTTTCTACAATTTGAACTTCTGGCGCATGGTACACCTCTCCCAACTCGCCCTCTCCAAAGCTCAAGATTGACACGTATCCATCTGAACTGGTTACAAACAGGGTCATCCCATCAGTAGACCAAGAAGCATCCGTCAAACCTGCATAATGTAACCCACGAGCAACTGCCAATGGTACATTATGATGAGTATCATAAATCAACACTGTGTCAATGGTGAGCACGGCAAAAATAGAACGATATGGCAAAAAAGCCTTCGATTTGGATTGTGCCGGAAGTTGGAATAACACTGGATTTGGACGGATGACCACACTTGGCTTTTCGAAACCAGTCAATACCTTAAAGGGCTGTTCAAAATGATGCCTTGCAAACAAATATGTTGCAAAGGAACTTTCAGCAAGTTTGTCACTGTTCATTACAGATATAGGGCTTCCTGGAGGGTTACTACTAACATCGGACTTTGAGGTATTGTCAGCTCCATGCCACAATGCCGCAGGAACAATGAGAAATGCGCCATCGGGAGTAAACGCCAATCGACGAAAAAATGAACCAGCCGTGAGCTCATCAACAAACAAGTGATGACGTTTTGGATTTGTAGCGGTGGATGGAGTGTTGTTGTCGCCCTTGCCATCATTGTTTTCTGGTGCATTGAGGAATTTCAAGGTCTTGGTCCTACTGCTCAATGCAAAGTTTGAATTTGTTAGTATGTTGGGCAAAACTTTGTTCTCTCGAATGGCCTTTTTATCCTCATCTGCAGCCATTCCACTAGTGTCAGTGTTGTCCTCCGGAGATGACATTGTTACATCCACCACTTGGTCAGAGATTGATGATGATGACGAAGGTGCCTCTGATCGAACAACCTCATACTTGTTCATCTCACCCTTCACCACATTCTCCTTGACAGTTTTCCTCGTATAAACCTTGACCATCCGATCACTCCCCTGACTCGCCATATAGACTCCCTTGGGATCAACAGCCACCCCTTGAATATAATGTGTATGATCCTTCCCCGACCGGTGAACATTGCGCCATTCCATGTCATTATTTTTCTGGACATTTTCCCAGACTGTCAATGTATGATCGAGGGAACAGACGGTGAATCGTTTGGAATCAGACGACCAGGCAATATCCATTACATCATCGGATTGATTGAAGATGATTTTCATTTGTAGGTCGGTTTCTTCTTGTAACTGTTTCCAGGATTGTAAAGTGGCGTTATCATTGTTTGTCATCATCATCATTGCAGACCAAACAACGATTGTCCCACCGTCTCCAGCAGCTGCCAAATGATATCCATCGGGAGAAAATTTGACAGCGTTGATATTCCGTTCGTTGGTGCCCCTTGTAAGGGTGACCATGTGTTCAATGCGAGTGTGTTCACTGAGCTGCGGGGTGGAAGGTGCATCTGACATGATGTTGTGTACATCATTGTCAGCACTCAAACTTCTTGCACCGCCAATGCTACTATTACTAGCAGCAGCACCGGGTATTTGAGGCTTGACTAAAATATTCTTTTTGGTAGCATCTACTCTGACAGCATTATCGATAAAGTTGACTCTCCACAAGTTCACTTCGGTATTACCTGCCGTGGCAAGTACACCTGTACCATCTTGACAATCTAGCAGTGAGCATGAGAGGATAGGTGAGTTTTTACCCGCTTCCTTCTTTTGAGTTGGATTGATGACTTGATGCCATAGAATCTGAGGTGTTTCTACCTTCATTGTTGTATCGTTTGGGTGATAGTAGTGTTGGTGTATCTGTTGAAGCCGCTACTTATCCAAAACGGCATGTCGAGCCAAAAAATGTTCGAGGTGAAAAAAAATGACATGAATATTTACACTGATGATGCGACTCGACTCCGATGAGATTTCAGTTCTCTTTTCTCTGGTCTCCTCTGGTTCTCCAAACTTTAGGCTACTGTAGGCTAGCTCGACACTCGACATTCGACAGGACTCGATTTTTGGGGCTTCGGCGGAAAAAATTGAGCGCGAAAGCCGAAAACCCACCCGCTCAACGCCACCGTATGATGGCCATATGGCATGATCATTTCCGTGTATCCTATTAGGCGACCTGTTGATAGCACATAAACCCCTCGCTGTGTGTTTGCGTTTAAGTCTTCACCGCATTAGCAATGGCCAGAGCAAAACCACCGGGCACAGCCAAACGCCGCGGCGAACCTCTCCTAGGACGAGCCCGTCCCCGCGATGAAGCCGAGGGGCGTCTCTCCTCCAACACTGCCGGTTCCGGTTCCACAGGCACCTCTCGCTCTAGCGGTGGTGATGGATCCGATCGACCACGAGGACCCACCTCCGCAAGACCGGTAGTACGTCGTAAACGTCGTATGCGTCCAGGTGAAAAAGCCCTGCGTGAAATCCGTCAATTTCAATCCTCCACCTCTCTCCTATTACGTCGTCTTCCATTTGCGAGGTTGGTGCGTGAAATCCAATATGGTATGACACGTCAACCGTATCGTTGGCAGGGGAGTGCAATTTTGGCATTGCAGGAGGCGGCTGAGGCGCATTTGGTTGGGTTGTTTGAAGATAGTAACTTGTGTGCTATTCATGGGAAGAGGGTGACGATTATGCCGAAGGATATGCAGTTGGCTAGAAGGATAAGGGGATGGGTGCGGGAGTAATAAATTGATTGCTAAGAAAGAAGTGGGGTTATTAATGTGTGGGCTTAGAGATGGGGGCATCACTGGGGCAATATGTCTACCTATTCTTTTAGCCAGGTTTGTTTGTTATAATATGATCTCTTCTATGATATTGGTGCCTGTACGTCAGTGAGCATATCTTGCGAACAATCAAGCACAGAAGAGAGAAAGTCACTACAATCTATGTCTGTTCATTTCGTATCATTTTATAGAATAATGTAAGAACGAGAAGTTATTCCTTCTAAACAACAGCAGCAACTGCTTCAGCCGCCTCCCTCTCCCTCTTCTTCTCCCTCACCATATTCTTCAAAAAGAATTCACCAGCCTTATAACTACTCCTCACCAATGGCCCACTCGCACAATACTTGAATCCAAACTGTTCCTCCGCCTCAATTCTCCACTCTTCAAATTTTTCCGGGGTTACATATTCCTTCACTGGCAAATGCCTCCGTGAGGGTTGTAAATATTGACCAAATGTAACTACATCTACATCATGATCACGTAATTCTTGCATCGTCGTACGTATCTCCTCATCTGTTTCACCCAATCCCAACATGATACTAGTCTTGGTCAACACATTCGGATTGACTAGTTTGACATGTCCCAACACAGTTAAACTTTGTTGATAGCCTGCTCGTCGATCACGTACTCGTGGAGTTAATCGTTCCACTGTTTCAATGTTGTGTGCGTAAACGTCTAGTCCAGATGTGGCTACTTGTGTAACTAGGTCTAACTCTCCACAAAAATCTGGTGTTAGTGCCTCTACAATGATTCCTTTCTTCTTTTTATTGTTCATTTCATCATCATCATCGCCATTACCACTACTCAACTCCTTCAACCGCTGCACCACCCTCCGAAAATGACCAGCACCCTGATCTTCCAAATCATCCCTATCGACACTTGTCAACACGACATAATCCAATCCCCAACTAGTTACAGCCTCAGCTACCTTATTGGGTTCATCAGCATCTAATGGGGGTGGTTTTCGTGATGTTTTGACCGCACAGAAGGAACATCCGCGGGTGCAGGTGTCCCCCATGATCATTATTGTGGCTGTGGCTGTTCCGTAATGTTGTTCGTATTCGTCTTGCTCGGTATTGCTGACAGTTGTTGTTGATACTGATGATGATGATGATGGTGATGCACCACCCCAACAATCACCAATATTGGGACACTTGGCCTCCTCACAGACAGTTGCCAACCCCAAGGAACGGACGGTAGATCGTAATTCCTGATATTTGGGAGATGTGGCCGGAACAGCTTTCAACCAGCTGGGTTTTGGTAATATCTTGGCTGGACGGGGTGGTGCCTTTTTACGTTGGATGGTTTGCTGTGGCAAGTGATTTGAATTGTTGTTGTTGTTGCTGTCATTATCACCAACAAAGTCATGCAACGAAATATCTTCTTGCTGTAATTCCGATTTGAGAGATTGGAGCCGCGAAAACTTTTGTACCTTGACTTCCATTGCTGCTGCGGGGCTTGATGCAGCACCAACAGCGGTAGCAGTGGAGGATATTAGACGCTGCTGCTGTTGTTGTTGTTGACGACATGATGATTGGAGAAGTGGAGCAAAGAATGCTCGGCTGTAGTGATGGAAGTGCCGCGTCGCCATGGTGGAAAATTGGCTGAAATGAAAAAGTGGTGGAAGGCGCCAGCTTATTTTGGACTGAAGGGGGGCTTTCCCCAGGTATTGGGGGCGATGATCCCATAATGCCCACATTATGTGTACAAAGAGCAAGAATGTCAGTGCAGCGATTTGGGGGGCAGCCCAAAAGCCCGAAACAGATGCCGATTTTGCATGCAAGTCGATAATCGATGAAAACCAGCGAAGTCGAAGTTCGAAGTCGAAGATTCATATCTAGTTGAACTGCCATAACTGATGATTGTTATCTCTGAATATAGGTCTCACTATCAACTGAACAACGACCAGCCAATGCAATGGAAGAATATTCCTCATCAAGAGAGAGACGACGAGCCGCAGCAGCATCCCGTAGAGCAGCTCGTAGCACTATTCATAGCGACGACAACAATACAACTAATAGCGGCATAATAGTCACAACTAATAACGGCTTGAATAATACAGAGGAGGTGCCTCTGCACCAACAATACAATTACAGTAGTCGAATAAACAAGTCTCCTTCTAGAAATTATCGTGATAATCATCGGCAGCCACTTGAAACGAGTTTTTTATCAAGTCTATCTCGAGCACTTAGCAATATAGATCGATATAACAATGACTACTTCTCATCTGATACAACTACTGCATCTGCATCGAATGACAACAATGATACCAATGGTATCGTGGTCATCAACAATACTCATCATATTAACAACACAATGAGCAACAGCAGTAGCACTAGTAGTACTCAATCACATTATCATGCAGCATCACCCTACAGAAGTAACAACCGACCAAAAAAGCAACAACAACCACGACCACCTACCAATTTCACATCCTACATGAAATTCAACACAATTACAATCTACACCCTCCTCCTCTTCACATCCTGTTACCTCCTCCTACTCTTCTGCACCCTACCCATGATATCCTATTCCAATATTGACACACTCCCCACCGACGATGACATGGGTTCCACCCAACACATTCACCAGGGGGCATCCTTTCAACGTATACGAGGACGACATCAATATCAACGGATGAAGGAACAATTGGGGACGTTGAAAGAACGTGCGGTGCAATGGGAGGAAAGGGCAAAGTTGACAGCACGGCAGGAGGCGATGGAGTTGCAAGAAAGAGAACGGAGTTTGGTGGATAAGACTTTGGGGAAATTAAGTGGAATGAGGAGAGAGGATGTGATGAAAGTGAGTCAATTGTTGGAAGAGGTGGTGGAGGAGTTTGAGGGGGAGGTGGAAGAGCATTATGAGGCTGGTTTGATGGCGAATAATAAAGGACATGATGAGCATTGGTCTCAAGCGTTGGAAGCGTGGGATCAGGCTGTTGTTGGAAGTGAAGGTGGTAATGACGATGGTGAAACGAATGTGGTGCAAACTGGTAATGATGCAAATGAAAACAAGAGACCAGGATTTATTGTCTTGGGAATGCATCGATCTGGAACAAGTATGCTTTCGGGTCTTCTTGTGGAGGGATTTGGTTATGAGACTGGTGGTCCTCTGATCATGCCAAATTTTGATAATGAAAAGGTAAGATTGGCATCATAATACTCTCTTTATTGGCAATATAATTTGTTACAGGCACTTACTTGCAACGATTCTCATTTCATCACATATATCACTTTCAAACCTACAGGGCTTTTATGAGCGGATCGATGTTGTACTACAAAATGATGAGTTCTTCGCCGCACAACACATGGGATGGAGTTACAATGTTCTCAACTACGACAGTGAGAAGGCAATTCTTGACAAACTACAGGGTAGAATCAACTTTGACGAAGGAAAGTCAGCGTTGAAATTCCTCAACAATCATCAAAAGACATTGCCATATCTGCAAAAAGATCCTCGTATGTGTATTGCATTGCCGACTTGGTTGAAGTTATTGGACGATGAGCCAGCGATTGTGTTTACCTATCGTCATCCACTGGAGGTGGCAATGTCATTGAAAAAACGTGAATCTAGTATCACATTGGAACATGGACTGCGACTTTGGATTGTATACAATATGCGAGCAATTCAAAATTCAGCCAGATTATGTCGCGTATTCTCAACGAACGAGGCGGTAATGAAAAATCCTACGGGGGAAGTACAGCGGATAAAGAATCAGCTTACAGATACATGCAATGTTATGCCTCCTCCGAAAAGTTTAATTCCACAAAAGGTGGTGGATAGTTTTATCGATCCCAACTTGCAACATAATAGCAAGGAACGGAAGAACGAAGAGAAGACTTCGAAAATACTGAAGGATTTCGGTGATGGATGTGTAGCAAGAGAATTTGACAGTGAATACGAAAGAGGGTCCTCCAATCACGAGGCAGAGGAACAAATATTTTTGATGGCAATGCAAATATTTTGTGACTTTGAGAATGGAAAGGCATATGAGGCAGACTATGAATGGCCTGACTTGGTGCACTGGCAACGACCAGCTCGGATAACTTAAATAACGCTTTGCTTAGAACGATCGTTCCTTTTGCTTCATGTAATTCTTATTGTAATGGTTATTGGTGTAAATGACCAGTTTGTTTGTTCCGTGTGGTTTTGAAAGTTGCATCATAATATACCTCTCTATCTCTTTTACTTACAACTCATCACTTCCACGTCCACCCAAAATCTTTCGAATACCCTTCTTCTGCTCCACCGTCAACGTTTCCGGAAAGTCGACATCAAACGTAATAAACAAATCACCATACCCACCACGTCCACCTCGACGTGGCATACCTTTTCCACTAACACGCATGACATGATCACATTCCGTCACGTCATCAACATTGACGACAAATTTATGTCCATCGAGATGTTCAAATTCGTGTTTAAAGCCGGTCAAGGCGTCGACTAGTGGGATTTCCATTGTAACATACAAGTGATCTCCGTCTCTGTGGTAGTATTCGTGACTTTCTTGCGTTACGATGAAGTTTAGATCTCCAGGAGTCATCTAAAATCAGAGAGATTATTCGAAAACAACACAAGAAGTTTGGTTGTAACAATGCAAATGTTAGAAACTTGACCGAACAATGAGAATAAAAAAAAAACAGCATTCGATACGAAAAAACACTTGTTTCCAATAGCATACACTCACCCCCGGCTTTTCATCTGCCACACCCTCAAACGTAATAGGTTCCCCAGGATACATCCCCTTCTGCAAATCAATCGTCAAATCAATCTTCTCACTCTGCGTCTGCCCCCCAGGACAAACACGACAATTTGAACTCCACATTTTCCCCCTTCCAATACATCGTTCATCCCGTTGTTGGACCTGTTGGACGAATCCCGGTGCTATTTGCTGCATACGGACTTTTATACCTGGCCCTTGACATTCTTGATTGGCCTTCATACATTCTTGCCAATTGACACAGAGAGTTTGTCGAACATATTCTACCTCGATGGTATCCCCCAGATACAATTGTTTGAGTGAGACTCGTAATGGGATGTTGACATTGGGTGTACTTTGCTCACGTTGTTGTCGTCCTCCTCCATGTCCACCAAAGTTGAACCCGAAATGACTAAATATATCCTCGAATCCGCCATGTCCACCCCCCTGACCCTGCCGTTGTTCATGCTGCTTCAACCCCTCTTCCCCATGACGATCATATATATTCTTCTTCTCTTCATCCGTCAACACTTCGTAAGCATAGGCAATCTCGGCGAATTTTTCAGCGGCACCCTCATTTTTATTTTTATCGGGATGGAATTCCAGTGATTTGGACCGATAGGCTTTTTTGATTTCCTTTTGAGAGGCAGAGCGGGAGATTCCGAGGAGTTTGTAAAAGTCTTCTGCTGCGTGAGTTGTACTGATTTGGAGGAGGAGGAGGGTTAGGAGGAAGTTGGTTAGCATTGTTTTGGAGGATTGGCGTAGCGATGGCATTTTTTTTTCGCTGTATTGCAAATTTCAATTCTGCGCTACTTAGGATGCTGAAAATGACAGGGCTGTAATGCTGCGTGCAGATGATCTATCAGGTCCTATTATGGCTGCTTGATTCAATTGTCATTGAGCAACAAACACACGGGGCTGGTCTTGCAATATGCAATATGCAATATGCAATGGTCATCGATGTCGACGATGTCGAATGTCGACGATTTCCAGAGTGGAAATAGCAAAAAAAGGGCAGTGAGTGCGTGTTCAGTAGAATACCCCACACAGGTTTTGATGTGTGCAAGGTGTGGCCACTCGCCATCTCAAAAAAAGAAAAAAACGACGATGCTCTGAAATCTATGGATGCTTGCTAAGTATCGTATATGACTGCGGCGCTATCTCCTTCTGTGTCACCATCGGAGAAGTGCAAGCGTTGCATTAAAAGAGGAGCTGGGTTGACTCAGATTCATCGTCGAACTACGCTCAACTTTTAGTTGATGCACCAAGAGATGGAGCCCTGCGCGTATCGTCATTGAGAAGTATTGTACTATAACGGATAGAAAAAAATGGCAACTGTACTCATCAATCTCAACAAGCCAGCAACTCCAACCACGACCGCAGCAGAAATGATGACAGAGTCATCATCAGCATCACCCAAGGAACAGCATCAGCAACATCATCTTTCATCTTCGTCATCTACAGTGTCTCAATCTCCAATTCCAGAGGACAATAATGGTAATCTAAACGCTGATCATTCGTGCAGTAACGATGCAGCAACGTCTATAATACAGCAACGCAGCAATGACAATGCTACATCCTCTTCGGCAATTAGAAACCCATATAAAAAGCAATCAACATCAAATAGTCAAGAAGATCAAGGTTCAAATGTTTCGAAACGACGGCAATTTATGGAAAAATATCGATTGCAGGCGTTGCACCACACTCACAACCATTCTCGACAACATCAACAACAAAGAGGGGTGACTGTATCAAAAGCAGTCTCATCTAGATCAGCATTAGAAATAATGAGATTGAATCAGCAATGGCGTCAGACATGGAGACGGGGTGGACAGTCACAGTATGACCAACAAAGTGATGTACTTATTGACAATGGAAGTAGTAGTGGGAAACGAAAAGTTGCATTGAGGCCACGATTGTTTCTTTTTCAACAGTTAGTGCAACAACAACAGAGGACGTCATCTCAACAACAACAACAACAACAACAACAACAAGGAGTATGGGAACTAGGTACAGGAATCACCGAGGTATCTGGAGAGGGAGGCTCGGGCAAAACTCAAATTTGTCTCAGTCTCTGTATTACTTGTGCTTTGACACCATTGTTGTTTGCTGCATCGACTGACAGCAGTCGCCATACCACCAACAGCAATGATCCATTGTACTATACATCCATTTATATTACCATGGGAGAAGGTATACCTCAATCTAAAATTGCAACACGATTGCATCAAATGTTAGGACATCGTCGTATACCACCACCCAACAAACACAACAGTACCAATCCAGAGAATGACGATGATGAAGTGGAACGTATCCTATCACGAATATGGTTACTTTCACTCAAGAACGAAGATGACTTTATTGAATTTGTCGAGATTCATTTACCGAATATTTTGAACAATCAATCTCACGGTATCAAGCCCCAACAACAACAATCACTACCAAACAATCAATATCCAATCAGTGACAAGATTGGCTTTATTGCATTTGACGGTATAGCCAACTTTTTTCGTTTCTCTGATCCATTATTTCAACAGTTTCAATCATCATCAACAACAGTATACAATCAAAGGAGCATGTTTCATCAAACTCGTAGCTCGAAATTATTCCAACTATCGTCATCATTGCGGAAAATATCAGATGTGTATAATGTTCCTATTGTGATTACAAATCAGGTTACGACAAGTGTTCCTTCGGATGATGGATTGTTGAAACGTCAATTACCACTCATGCCGCCGCATTCTGCATCTATGCTGGGAGGAGGTGGACAGGTTGGTATGCATCAGATTCAACCTGCGCTTGGGTTGATATGGTCAAATTGTGTAACGACACGATTCATTTTGCAACGAAAGGATGGACTCATGGCGAAGATATCTACTGGTGGTAATGACGACAATGGTGAATCAAAAGAGGAAGGGACAGCAACTACAACAACAACAAGAATGCAGAAAGTTCGAAAGGCACGTGTGCTTCAGTCGGTTTGTACACCTGAGGAGAGTGAGGTTTGGTACTTTATTGATACTGGTGCGGTAGTTGTCGTGTCCTGAGCACGACGCTCAGCTACAAATGATACAGTATAGGAAATAGTATAAAATGTTCATAACAATTCTCTAGTACAAGACAGATTGAACTATAAGATTCAATTGATGTCATAAACTAACGGCCTCTCCACGTCCAAATAAGTCTGAGCAAATCTCAACCCCTCCATCGTGGGACTACTAAAAGCAATAAGTTCCAAAGGTACCATCATACCAAAGATTAAATGATCACGTGCCGCAGTGACCAATTTGGAAGCAATGCCCTTGTTTCGATGGGAGGAATGGACCCATATTTGATGTATACCGAGGAGTGCTCTGGTTGGTTTGAGTGATCGAGAGATGGAGAAGGATGAGGACGATTCGTCGTTTGCCTTTTTGTCATTGGTATTTGTACTTTTCGGTACAACCACTTGGTATGCACGTTGGATACGTTTCACCAACAACAGACCGACAATACGTTTATTGGACACGTAAAGGTACGATGTAAGTCCATTCAACGGATCAGCCTCCACCTCAACATCATCACCATCTCCTTGTCGCCCTACAATAGCAAATCCAAGTTCACCATCGACAATACGTTTCACTTCCAGCACCTTCTTTCGATGCTGCAGCGAATCTCCCGCTCTCACTTCCAAAATCCGATCATTCAGTTTCGAAGTAGTAGTACCACCACCATACTCTTCTACCTTTCGTTCATTCTTCCAACCCAAACACGTTACACCCTCCTTGAAATCCTTGCATATCTTGTCATGTTGGACGTCATCTTCTGTAACTCCATGGACACGCATCATACCGCAAATGCTGCATACGGTTCGTTTACCAAAGGAGGATTGACCGAAATCGAGGAAAAGTTGTTGTTGTTGTTGATTTGACTTTTTCTTCTTTTGGATTGGTTGTTTGGGTGTTGCTGATGATTTGAAAGATCTTCTGCTGTTGTTCATTATTCTCTGTTTGTTGACTTTGTTTGATGTAAAAGTGATGGATGAGGAAACAGAAGTTGTTGTTGTTGTTGTTGTTGTTGTTGAGGCCGTAGATGACTTGTTGTGGAAAGCAGAAACACCATCTATTGAGCTTTGACGCTGTAATTCGTATCCTTTTTCGCCACAATCATCATTTTCATGTTTATCAAGCAAACTTTGTAGAGTGTCTCCTTCCATGTTGTCATCTGTTGCCATGACATCTTGAGGCTGTCGTCTCTTTCGATTCCGATTAATAACTGGTAGTTGTTCACTTTCAGGCGTTGGAGGCGTACAAGGCGTCGACGACACTTGCGAATCAGGAGAAGGAGGCGTTTCAACGTCATCGTTTTCGAGCTCATGAGTGGGCGGTGGAGTTGGTGGAGTTTGATGCGTATTATTGTCACCGTTTAAGGTTGTTATTTTTGGTGTAGCTGAAGACGACATTAATTTGACATGTTGCTGTTGTGATGACGACGACGACTCGATAGTGACGTCTCCAAGACCAGGACAGTCCAGCGATTCTTCACTACTAACTGATGCAGGTGTGGCAGCAGACGACGATGGTGGGAGGTTTGGATTGAACGGCGTGGCTGATGAAGGTAACGGCGTCATTGCAGATGATGACATGATAGGTTCATCTCTTATCGATTTTGAAGACGTTTTTGTTCGCTTTGGAGCTGCCTTGGAGAAGTAATGCAGTATAGAGGGCTCATTGCCAACTTTTCGATTGCTAGCGTTTTTATTCGACATGGTTGCAACAATACTTCTTGCCCATTAACATTGCTTTCAGATAGCAAGCAACAGAAGGTGCATGAGATGTTATATTATGTTGTTGCAAAAAGCTAACGAAAAAAATGAACAGCCGAAATTTGGCGCGCTTTTAGCAGCGAGTATCGTACCAACCTTCGTAGTGCAGTCGCAGTGTCATTATGCAGTGAATTCTATGCAGTGAATTTACCTGATCTTTCACTTGTGCAGGACAATGCTTAGCAATGCATCAAGCAAGATATCTCATCTTATACCACTCGAGCTCAGGAGTCTAAGGCAAGTAGAATATTTGTGCGAGGAGATCATGAGAGAGCTTTTAAAGAAGACGTGTATGTGCTTCGTTTCTTTGTGATTGAGACGATAAGATTTCTAGCTGTTCCTTTCTACTTAACAAAAAAGAGTTTTATCTTTTCACTGAGGTTATCACTCTGTATATTATTCTACATCTCACCTTCTTTGTCTTTGTATCGTACTTTGCGTTCTAGGATTTTGATACATACTCCAAAACAACAACATAAGCTCTACAACAAGATCATAGTGCCCCAATCACTGTTCCTCTCCAAGTACTCAAAGCCGAATTTCTCATACAATTGAATGGCACCAAAATTATCACTATCTACGGATAGCACCAGTGGTATATTCCTGTCCTCACCTAGAGTACTCACGTATTCTTTGATGGATGACAAAAGCGCCATTCCGATCCCACGCCGTTGCATTTTGTCTCCAACTCTCATGTTTGCAATATACAAGTGCGTAGAAGGAATTGCAACTGAGGGTGATAACACCAGTATAGAAGGTGTGCCATCTGGGCTTGGACCTACTATAAGTGGCGGCTGGCGCTTCAACTGTATCCGGACTACACCAGCAAGGCCATTTTGACGAGCCATACTCAAATTACATAGCGTGTCGGTCCCATTGTATAGTGCTATAAAATAGTCTTCTGGATCACACTGTGGCAGATAATTGTTGTTGCTTTTCATTACATAATGACCACTTTCATCGTAGTTCTGCATGAGATGATCAATCGCCATAGTTTCAGATACTTCAATCCCTATGTTGTGCTGTTCCGAAATGTATTCTGCAGCAGACATGCTGAGTCCTCGGAATACTTTCACATCTAGCGCTCTTGCTTTTGTGCTCACTTTCTCTATAAAGAAGTCTTTTGTATCGATTAGATTGTCTTCCGTGATGGCGGCCGTGGTCGCTGCATGTTCCTGCCCAAGATCAAGATGATGACGAGATGTCTTCCGCGGAGATGATGGTGTGTGGAAGCTCGCCGCAGGGTAACTATGAGCCAGCATGCCATGGCTCAATGTAAGCAGGACAAGCAGAAACGTCAACAACATCATCATGATGTAAGTACCATCATAAGATTACCTAGGAGTACTTCTTCTAACCGCAAGCCGGAAGCATCAATATTTGGAAGCTTGTGCTTTTTGTGACGTTTTTCGGACGGCCATCAGACGAATCCCAGTGTGTGTCGCAGCATCACCACTTCGCTCTTTCCTCTTTTCTCTTTTCCATGTCATTGTGACCTACCAATGACCGCGCACATACTGAACGATGAAGTCGACTTCTTCTTCATGTCGCTCCGTCGGCTCACCAACAAGGTACATAAGTACTTCTTAGTTGTAGTGGCCACCATCAGTCTTTTCCATTGGACTACATATTCATCCTAAACAATGACCAACTCAGCTGGTGTCAAGGGCAGCCCCATCACCTCCACACTGCCCTTTGTTCTACTATTCTTCATATCCATGGTCTTCCATGAACTTGCCCTAGAGTCAATAAATGTTGTGTACAGCCAGCCGCCCTACTCGTTTCGATATCTTACCAGCTCCATCACATTATTTCAATTCGGTTTCTGCGTGATATTACCAACAACATTATCAGTGACATGCGCAGGAGGGGACGTCATACGCAATTTTCCAAGAGAGTGGAAACAATTCTTCGTCTATGTCAAGTTATCTGCTGTTGTCTACGGTGCTACAGCATTAGCGACTATGAGCCTAGGCTATTCTGGAGTTACGTATGTGACAAAGGTTGTTTTCAAATCGGCCAAATTAATTCCAACAATGATAGTCGGCGTCATTATGGATACTAGAGCTATCAAGGCTGGGAATAAAAATGTCAAGAAGAAACATTACAGTGTTTGGGATTATGGATCTGCGTTATTGTTATGTGTGGGTGCTGCTGGATTTTGTTTGTCACCTAAATCAGATGAGGATGCTTTAATGGAAGATGCAAAGTCTGATGAAATCATGGAACGTGTGAATAATACACAAGGTCCTCATTGGATTGGTATTTCATTGTTGATTGGGAGTGTCTTTTGTGACGCATTTGTGCCGAATATTAGTGAACAGCTCATGCAACAAGGTGCAACGGGGGGGAGAACGAAAGCAATACATCGAAAGGTTAGTGGAGATGATGACGATGATGAGGAAGTTGAAATGAAATCGCTACTTTCGTCCAATAATACAGACACGAACAATTCACACTATGAACAAAGTCAAACACGGAAGAAGGAAGGATTATCGTCAGCTTCACTGATGGTCAACACCAATTCGATTGGATTCTGTCTGCTCTTTCTCTCGACTATCATTTCTTCCCAACTGCTACCAATAGTTACCTTCATGGCGGTGCATCCCCACTTTCTTCTGCTGCATTTGGTTGTAGGGGTTGGATTGGGAACAGCGGTTTTAGCATACACTGAGCTCATCAAGCGAAGTGGTCCTGCATTTGCTGTTGCTGTGGCGACACTTCGAAAAGTTGTAACAGTTGTTTTGTCTTATATTATTTATCCAAAGGCTATGTTGTACACGCACTTTGCTTCGTCGTGCTTAGTATTAGCGGGAATTGTTGTAGGCTTCATTGGCAAGAGAAGGAGATGAAGATAGGTTTGGAGCATACGAGAGAATGGAGAGAGCCAGTGTACATTGTATAAATACAAGCATTATATCACCGCTTCGATCGACGTGACTTCTTTCCACGTTGCTTCTTCTCCTTTACGCCACCTGTAGTACCAAAGATTTGCGCTTGGTTTAACTCGTCATCAACAGCGATTTGTTGCATCATGCGTATATTTGCAGTCAAATCTGATATTTGAAGTTGTAGATCTTCAAACATCTCATCTGAAGACTCCAGTTCTTTGGTTGTGTCCATTCGAATTTTCTCTAGCAAATCCTTGGAGATTGTTTGATCGCGTAGCAGTTTCTGAGACGTTACACGGTGTTTTGCTTCCTCTGTTTGCAAATCTAACAATGTAGAGGAAAGTTTGTCTACTTCTGAATTCAATCTTTCACAATCCGTTCTCAAGGCATCAATTTCTCTTGATTCCCTATCTGATATCTTTGTCTCTTGCAATCGCGATGCGGCAAATTCAGCCCTTAAGCGAGATATTTCTCCTTCAAAGTGTTGTGATTGGTCTTCGAGAGCGCTTTGAAGGAGTGTCTCGTACTCGAGACTGATCATGGTTGACTTTTTTGGTGGCGTAGATGATTTGGAAGCTAACGGAGAAGAATGGTGTCTGTTACATGACGCTGCTGCTTCATCGTTACTGTCGTACTTGTATTCGCCGGCGGCTTCTTCTTCCTTCCATCTAACATGATTTGCAGTTTGTGACAAGGATGAACTACCTTGATAGCTTTCTATTCTGCCAGTCACAGGAGATGCAACGAGAGACGAGGAAGAATAATCACTTCCTTGTCTTCGGATTGGGGAATCTGTATTTCCCCACTTAATCGAAAGTACCGGACATTCCATCAAGTCTTTCCTATGTGCAAAAGTTCCACTATCATAGTCCCATATTCGCCCCGTTGCAAGTTCTAATGAGTAGGGATGTCCTTCGTTGTTGTAATGTTCTGCTGCGTGTTTGCGAGTGTATCTTCCGCACCCAATGTATCCGCACGTTAAACAGACCCAAAGTGTTGAGGTCATACCACAGTCATGGCACATCAAAGAAAAATTATTGTCTTTACTATCTTGCATTTGCAGAGCGGATGATGCAGTTGACAATAATGATTGAGGTGATCCCATCGATGAAGATTGTTGAACCGCATTATGTGCAAAATAATCTTTATGAGATATAATTTGGCACGTAACGCATTGAGAAGGAGGTGGCCAAGGTAGAAATAGAATTTCACTTCTGCATGAGTGCAACTGCCCATTGCTTTCTGCGCCGTTTGTATTGCTACTTGAGCACCATCTAGAACATTTGTGTTGTGGTTTCAAGTTTGGTAATCCTAATTTGATAGGATCGATTCGATGAAGACACACAGGACACGATGGGATTGCAGCGGTTTGGTTGCCTACGGAGTCAGTGCTGATTGGAGCTGTATTTATTGGAAATGCTTTTATCACAGACCAAGGGGCATTTGAAACAGTGTCATGATTTAGAAGATTGCTGTAATGAAAAATGATTTCATTGCGTCGAACAGAATTGTCACTGCTTGGAGCCAAGATTATGATGTCAGCAGGGAGATTAGTGGACGTAATAACCTCGCGCACACATAATTGGGATTTTGAATCTCCTTCATCTTGAACTAGATTTGGGTGTATCGATTTTCTGAGTTCAATTTCAGCATCTTTGAGCCGCTTTAATGATTCTGTGCTATTGATTTCTTTTTGGTCACCGGCTATCTTTTGAATGCTTCGAGTCAAAGAGTGCGGTACTAACACTGCCAATGAAAACGATGCTTGTGATTCTAAGTTCTTACAACAGCAAACTTGACCTTGACAACTATATATATAAAGAGATGCCGTTTGCCTTATTGATACTGCTGTGGAGGAATGAGATGATGAGAAGTCATCAGATTCTTCAGTTTTGATTACATTTTGATCATGTGAACAAGCCAAATGGAAGATTTTGAGCGAATCGCTGCTCATATTCTTTCCTCGCGTAAGAGGATACCACGAGGATAAAATAACTGCTAGCAATCAAAAGGATGGACGGTACAGAAGGAGGATCGGTGTAATAGGTATATCGAAAAGTATGACAACATCAACATGGCATGGAACATGGTCTGAACATCATGGTCGCTCTTCCGTAACTCGTAACATAAGTACCTATGTAGATATGATATTATGATGTAGATACTCCTATCTACTTCAATCAGCTAAAAGGGAGGTTGCCCTCTTGCCCTCCAATCTTACACAGACAGGCCAGCAACCGGCAACAAGCCGGAAAGCTAGCTCTAGATGCCACCTACTTAGTTGACCATAAAGCGTTCCAGAAAAAGACAAATGTTGTTTGAGCCGTATGATTCTTTCTCTACTGCCACTAGCAGCTGCTAATTGCTATATTAAAAGCGTTACACACGATAAGGACTTTTGTTGTAGTGCTGGCGGCCATCCCAATCCCAAATCAAGCCTCATCAGGTCAGCTATGTCGATATTTAGGAGCTTTTATCCGCTTTATCTGTTTCGCTACATTGATTCAATTGTGATGTAATGATGTGATGCTGGCGTTCACCTCTAACTGAGACTTTTAGATTAGCATGCGGATTTAGTGTTGCTGTTGCGATTCAATCATTGTTTTTGTATAACGTTATGAATCAGCCTCATTGATAATAATGTACGATTCTCATGTACTTAAAGTTGTATTAATCACTATTGAACACAATTATGATTACCATTTCTTGACAGGGCTCCATGTTTCTACTACCTCAGACTTTGTACTTACAGGTGTAATCCCTCCGTCGACAACATGATACTTGTCAAAACAAGCCGCAGCAAGACAGCTATGGTTGGGTATCAACAAAACTGTTGACCCAAGCGGAAATTCCTGAAATGGGAAACATTTTACACCGTCTTCACTTTTGCATCGAATCATGGTTATTTCTTGAGACATGCGATAACACTCTAGATCAGGTCTACCAAGCACCGAACACATGTTTCCTTGAGGGGTACTTTCCTTTGTCAAAGCAGTGGCGCCAGCATCGACCATGATTGCATTTCTATGTTCATCTTCGTAGTGACCGATAATACGACATAAAACAAAGCCTCCAATCGACTCTTCACTGCTGCAGGCTCCCGTCCAAAGCTGTTGCCTGTCATAAAAGACGTAGTTTCCAGGATGTAGCTCAATATTTGGAATGCTCAAGGCGTTGTCGTGTGAAAACATGGAAGGTGTGCTGCCCACACTAATAATCAATGATGTGACATCAAACTTCGTTTGACTGAAATTTAGATGCGACCTCAACGAGTTCAAAAATCCAAGTATCATGGAATGATCTTGATTCGTCGTCACTTTCATCGCTTTGGAATCTTGTATGTTGTACGAATGACCACAATGAGTGTACAACCCCTTTAACACTAGATGGGCACTGTTGATTACTTGACAGGCTAATTTCACCCCAACCTCATCACAGGTAGTCCCTGCTCTATGATATCCAGTATCGAGCTTCAGAAACACAGACCAGCCCTGTGGATTTTCATCAGATGCATGCTGCTCTACAAACTCCTCCAAGAATACAACTTGTTGCGGGTTGTCGACGAGCACATGAATGCAGCCCTCCCCGTCTGTTGCCGATGTCAACTCTTCTAACATTGACTGAATGGATAGTAGCTTGGATTTGCAAATGGGAATACCGAATATCACGTCAGTAAAAGGTTTGCGCTTGTATTCACACCCCAACTTTACCACCATTGACAATTCTGGTAAAGTCGAGACTACAAATCCAATTACGTCCGCTAAAGATTCTTCGCCAGCCGAGTCTATCCCCGATTGGATTATGCATCCTTCGATAGTCTTGTGTGTTTTGACGTGTGGCCTCAGTCTAGGGATTCCGTTCTTAAAAGCAGCAGCGCGGGCAAATTTGCAGTTCTGCTTAAAGACATGCCTGTCCACAATAAATGCTGGAGTTGGTATATCTTCAAGCTGCATCGCCATCGTAATATTTTGATTAAGGAAGTTAGTAAGAAGTTGCTCGTTCACTTCCTGTTTGCAAAGTACCATGATTTGTCCAACTTTGTACCAATTCCTGTGTACATACTTGAGATCTTTCCAGGATCTTTAGGATCTTTCCCACCTTTTCCGCCACTCTATCCTCATCCCCTCCGTCCGGTCCCTCGACTTGGTAGCGGCGTTGAACAATAGTAATAATGATCAGCATCCCGTCCTCAAGATCAAGAAATCGTCGTTAAGTATCCTAAGATCCTAAAAACAAACCTATCTCTAGTGGGAGGCAACAAAACACAAAACCAACATCGTTCCTCCAACAATATGGCTCCTCATTTCGCTCAATCTCTCCCATTATGTTATGTGCTGTCGGCTGTGGGTGGGATATTAGAAGTGGGATCGATTGCCGTGCTCGCTGTTCCAGACGCAAGAGAGAAGGAAGGCATTCCTATACCGACATGGCTATCAATGGTCACACTCGCGTCGAACGTCATCATGCAGCTCATAGGTAGCTTATCGAGCAACTTGATCGCACCGTGGTTTGGCCCTGTCAGCATAGTTGCACCTATCTACTTCAGTGCTACACTGGTTTTTAACCTCATAATATTCGGATTCATTTTGGGATTAGAATTCTTTGACAGAATCATGATAGTTGGGACGTATGTGATTGCAATCGGCACAGTATTGTTGCAAGTTGTCGGTCCTGGCATTCAGGATGGACAAGATATCGGCGAGTTACTGGGGCATTCTTATGCACTATCTTGGCTTCTCTTCTTGCTTGTGTCGATGGTGGTATCGACAATATTAATGACGACAAGTATCAACAACTATGGGGAATACAAAAGAATTGCAATCCTACTTGTCGCACGATCTACATCGTATACATTAAACTTGACTGTGAGTCGAGCATTTCTATTGAACCCAGATCATTTCGTATTGATTAGCTTCATTGTGATTAAAATTGTCTCTGGAGCAATCTACACTTATGCCATTGTTGTGCAATCAACATCAGTCAAGCAAGCCAAATTCATTCCTCTGAACGCAACAATCGTCATCTTAATTAATGCAATGACTGGCGTGATCATATGGGAAGATTGGAGAGTGATATCTTCTTGGGTCGGATATGGATGCGTCTTCCTTTTGCTTGCCTTGGGTTGTGATCTGCTCCTCTCTGCGAATCTATTGACAAATGACAATGCTGAACTCGGTACGGCCAGGCTTATGCGAAGATTCCATCTAGAGAGGTCATTAGGTTCTAGAAACCTTTACTCCGATATAGGTGATCATGAACAGAATATCGCTGGCAACAAAGAAGTTGATTTACTAATAACTCAAAGTATGGAGTCGACGAGGAGATCGGCATGGAAGAAGGTGCTGTCAACTGGTAACATTGAAGGATAAA
>JALLBH010000369.1:0-23308 GCA_036940005.1 Skeletonema menzelii | reverse complement strand
CGTGGCCTATGTAAAAATTGGTTCTCTTTCGGTTTTTCTTGACACCATTTTTCTTCACATGAAACCTGCGAACCGTATCGGGCAATACTTACCCGTAACCCGGGACAATGTTGTAATGACACGGATTTTCTGACGAAAAAGAAGAGTCAAAGCTGTGTGAGAACAAAAATGCCGAACTCAGAACAAAAGCGCAAACATCAAGAGCAAGAACCAAAACCTTCTTTGAAATAAAGTTTGTTGCAGTTGAATGAACGATAACATAAAACAAGAAATAAGATAGCTTGACGACATCACCACCATGTCATCGCCCACATCCATCTTGTCCTACGATCTTGCCTCCTGGGACATCAGCAGCAAGAACCCCTCACGCCGCGCATCATTCACCAGCGACACCGATTCATCACCGATCACTCTCAATCAACTCATCAAGAAACTTCCGCAACTCCTCCATTCCCAAAATGCCAAACTGCAACAAATGCCCATGAAGGAACGCATGCACTTCGACCATACTATCCGAGGGACAGATGCTGATGCGGTCAACCAGCTCTTTGGACGGTTGGATCTTACCAAAGAAGAATGGAAAAAGTATGCACTATTTGACACGAGTAAGAATTATACGCGGAATTTGATTGCAACGGATGATGAAACGTTTACGTTGCTTTTGGTGTGTTGGAATTCGGGTAAGGAGTCTCCGATACATGATCATGTAAGTTGTGTGTGTTGCATGTGCTCATGCTCTATTATGAGGCCTCTCTATGTATGATGTTTGGTTAGTTGCTTACGTCGTGTTCTATTCGTCATTTATCAGCCATGTGATGGATGTTGGGTCCGTTTATGTCAAGGTCGTGTCCGTGAGACACGCTACGAAAGCAATGATCAAACCGACACGTTGGATGTGACGTCGGACATGATTCTGGAAGGTAAGCTTCACCATAGCATAGGTACTCCATCACACAGTTCTTGTGTCTGTTTCCATACTATCACGATCGCGTACTAACAAATACATTCTCTTGACAACAACTTTCACTCGAACATTCAGACGACGCACCAACATTCATCAGTGATATCCAGGGCTATCACAAGGTTGGCAATCCAGACCCCGCACTACCCGCAGTCACTCTCCACCTCTACTGTCCACCATTCCAAAGATGCAAGATATGGATGAGGGATTGCAGTGATAATTTGAACGCTAGTAGTGCCTGTATGTGTTATTATTCTGAGTATGGTGTGAGGCTTGGTGATGAGAAGAAGTGTGATGATTTGTTTGAGATTGTGAACATTTGATGAATGATAACTCCTCTATTGTATGAATAAGAATATCTGGGGTAGTATTGTATAACATTTCATTCATTGATTAAGACCCCAGAGTTATCGTTTCATCAATATTATTTTAACTTACCCGTGGATGTGTATACATTAGCCGATCCGATGTGAATACATCAGCCTTGAGTTGCGGTTGAGTTGTTGAAATGATTTCGAAGCTGCCGAGCTTTCTCTTCTACTTTGATGAAGTCTTCCATCCAACAAGTGTAAAGTTTGATATCAAAATCATGCAGCGGTGACATCAGAGGCCACAACCAAAACTTGGAGAATCTCTTCCAAAGTTTATGGTAAAAAAACATGTAGTCATTCTCCACATCTGCCATTTTACCAAAACCCTCTGATTGCATATGTTTAAACAAGATTGAATCCAATTCAATAAAAGCTTGAACCACTACAGCGGGTACTGGAGAGTCACAGCAGGCATCTAACATCGCCTTGAAGCTAGCCTGGTGGGATTTCAAATCTGCACCCAACTTCGAGGCAAGCTTTTCGAACTCTGCTGGATCAATGTTCCGTTCTGGATCAATATTACGGGCATTCCTTTCAAACCAGTCCCTCTCAAACTCGACTGTAAGACATATCTTCTCCAGCGCTTTCACTGCTGATCGATGCATATCACTTTGACTCTGATAGTTGGTACGCTTGCCCATGGAATTTAACAAGGTTGAGATGGCACCCAAAATACCAACCACGAGAGACCAGTACTGTTTTGACTGAGCTGTCAATAGAGGCTCAGCCTCACCCGCGAATAGCTTCCCTGTTGTTATCGTCATTCTGCGCAGTTCCTGATATAAGGAAGCCGATGATTGTGAGGAAAGTAGCTATTAGAGTCACAGNTATCGTCATTCTGCGCAGTTCCTGATATAAGGAAGCCGATGATTGTGAGGAAAGTAGCTATTAGAGTCACAGGTAAGTACACGAGGTAGTACGAACGAAACTCGTAGTATTGATGAGCGAGTGTATGTTCAATCAAAGCGCATTGGAACCGGAGGTAAAGTTTAGTGTATTCGTCTTCGTGCGTATGCCTTAAATCACCCAAATTGCGAGGAATAGAAGAACGGCGCAATTCTTCGCCAGTGTTGTAAGGTGATGATGGCAACATTTCCATTTTGGAAGCAGCACCTTCGACGAAGAGGGCAGATTCCTCGTCTTTGTATTCTTCGTAGGACATGATGTTTTTAGCACAAATATCAGAAACTGGTCGGCTAGGACGAGTTATCAGTAGTTGTTGGCCCGAAGCTTTTTCTGACTTCTTCACATCTGTCATATCGTTTAGAGAGAGAGAGAGAAGATGTTACCTTTGTCTCTGCCTTCCGTTCACACAGAAAGAACAGAAAGCTTCCGTTCAAGAAGCTGCGAGCACTCAAAACCGCATACACTTTACTCCTATCCCTACAAGTTTGTGGTCTTCGATTTGATGCATCACTACCTCTATGCTATGCTCACCGGGAGATTGTATTGCATTGTATTGTATTGTTGCATTTAAATAATTAGAGAGTATGTATCCATATACCCAATATAAATACATCATCACAATCATCCATGTTCCAATCTACCAGCATCCGGCTCACCCCCCCTCCCCACAAACACCCCACCCACCGCCTCCTCAATCGCCTCAATCGCCTCCTCCCTCGTCAATCGATGTTTCGTCCAATACACTTCATTCATATGCAACACTGGAATATCATATTTGTATTTGTCAAACCATACTTGTTTATCCTCATCTGTAATATCGACTGCGTATAATGAATGGGGGTGGGAGGGTTTAAGTTCCAACAGAATGTCTTTGACTTTGTCGCAGAGAGTGCACCCTTCTTTCGTGAATAGTTTGATATTAGGTGGATTATTGTTGTTGTCGTCGTTTGTCATTTCGTAGATTGGTCCGGTGACGCTGTTGTTGTTGGTGGTGGTGGGTTGTTCCTCATCTGATGTTGTTGAAGAGAGCTGGATGGAATTTCGTTTTGGCAAATGGACATTTCGATGACTAATTGATGTTGTCAATTGATTATTGCGATGATGATGATGATGATTTGTAGAGATGAAGAAGGCGTTTGTTACTGTTGGCATTATTGACGTTATACCGCTGAGGAGGAGGAAATAATGACGACGTAAGCTGGAGTGATGGGATGACGTTAGTGCTGCACGTTGACTGTGGCGAGTGGTGTTGCTGATGACCATGGTGCTAAATATCATGCTAATAATCTGATGATGTAAAGAATGAACAACTGTCGCCTAGTGCTACTACTTCGGACTAACAAGCCTTCAATACCGCCGCTGCCGCTCTTTCTATCTATGCTGGCCTGCGCTACTAGTCGATGTATCAGGATGAGTTGGAAGAAGGTTGGAAGAGCGAGTGTGAGGAGTGTGAGGTGTGAGGTTTAGGGCGTTTGCCGCCATCCAAAGCTGTGAGTGAGTCTCTTTTGCTAGAGAGATAGTACTAATTCCTACTGTATCCTCTTTGTCGTTCAAAACTGAGGTGCGACATGACACCTCAAAATATTTTTGACACGGCCTATTGCAGCACTGTTATTAGACACCCTACATCGCAGTTATGACCACCAAACGTTACAACATGTTAATATTACTCTTTATGAAGGTGTCGATGTGCTGGGTTTGCCTAAATATTTATTATCATGGTGGTATAGTACAGTAGTAGTCGGTCGATAAATCCGCGCCACGTTAAGAAAAAAAAACACACCTGTTAAATCGATGAAAAAACTCATGTAACCCAATGAATATGGCGATGATCAGCTTCTAGTGGCACATTATAGTTGGCAAGGATAGTGCGGAAGTAAATTAGCACTGCTCTAGTAAACTGCATTCGTATCAGCTGCGCTACAGCCACGTATGCGGCCTCATTTTGGGCTATTTTGGGGGGTGCGGCAGCTCCATATGTGACGTCCTTATCGTATTTAACGCAATGAATATGGCAATTGGCAGCTTCTAGTGGCCCATTATAGTCGGTGGTGATACTAGGAGAGTATACTACCAAAGCAGATAAGGGGGAAAGGGCATTTAAAGGCATTAAACAATTAATTTCATGTCAACAGATGGTGCTTGGCTGCGAGTCGACATGTCCAACAAATAGTACCAATAGGTGACACCGATGCTCCACAACGAACGGGTTTTGGAGAGCGCCATTGTCAGGGATCCTTGGGTTGGTGTCAGGGATGGAATTGATGGTAAGGTATGCACTGCTATTGGTGACTACACCAAATGCACGGATCCGGAATGAGTTTGCAAACAGGTGCGTTCTAATTTTTCGCGTCAGGTGTGTTTTTTGCACTGGTGTTATTCTTGATGTTGTAGTCCTAATGATAAGATGAAAATATGCTGTAATACTAAATCGGAGGTGCTCTTTCACGCTGTATCGTTGGTTTTTGCTAAAAATTGATATATTAGTGATTTTAGCGTATGCCTATAGGCCAACGAAGGTGCGCGGTCGCACCCGAAACGACAAAGAGAATATCTGGAGCAATTTTTTCATTTTGCGCCGTACCTGCCTCTAGAGAGATAACTAATGACACATTGAATGAAGTATCTACTTACTTTACCTCTAGCTAGTGGAGTAGCAGCGACGCGAGCGCAGTAGGAGTGCAAATTGGTAGGAGTACATCATAATTCTCTCAAGTACGCCGGGCAACAACATTAACACAACATGGAATCGGTCGTTTGTAAAAGTCTTGACGAAGACGGTAGGCGAGAGGAGTCAAAGGAGGAAAATAAAAGTTGGTTGAATAACCTCCTCGAGGGTTTAGGTGCATTGTGTTTTCCCGACAATGGCAGCAGCCACACCGTTAAATCTGAGTCTGCACAGAGCGCTGCAAGCAGGACTACTGTGCGAACCGCTGACTATACTGTGCACACCACTGACAGCAATGGAATCGAAAAGTCATTTGATACCAGCGCAGAGGATACGCCAGCGTTAGCAAAAGATTATGCACTCTTCTCTCCTCGATCTATCCTGAAGAATAAGACCGAGACAAATACAGAAGCAGACGGAGTCTTTGGACTACAGAGCAAGAGTGTTTCTTGGATAGACGATGGCTCTATTAAGACGGGGGCTGACTGTGCCATACAGTTTGGTTATGACACTTCATCACAAGCGCAAGAACGAGCACAAGAACAAGCGCAAGCGCGAAGACAAGGTATGGCTCAACATAATAGTATCAGCTCAAAGACCTCGGCAATGTCAAAGAAAGGAGCAAGCAACAATATTTTGTCGGGTAGATCTTCCCCTATCAAGAAAGGATTGTTTCGAAAGGCCACACACAACAAGAAGGAATCTTCTCAAAAGTCGACTCAACCGATGCAGCAGCAAGTCACTGAAGATAGGCAAGATACAAATCAGGATTGGAGACACGTGGCTTGGAGATCTGTTGTATCCGACAAACCTCCTATCCGAAACCAGGCTACCGCCTATGATCTTCCAAGTGTGTTTGTTCCACCTAGAGTACAGTCAGCTTCAGGAGTAGGCGTCCCGATGAATGGTCAAAGTTATGGATATGGGTACGGTGGACCGCACTTCTATCCTCAACAGCATGGTCAGCACTTCTATCCTCAGCATCATTCATCTCCATACGGGAGCAATTATACATATGGTGCATACTCACCACCTCATCAACCGCCGCAGTATCCGTGTCCTCCTCAACAACAATACCAGCAGAACTATCTGTATCGTGTATCTTCCAACCCAAATTTAGCTTGTCACTACGGTCAAGTTCAAGTAAGTTCTCCTATGCATCATAGAAGGTATGATCTTTAGAATAGTTATGGGCTGTTTCAGTATACACGAAATAGTTATGGTTCAAGCAAGTTCTTCTATGAACCAATGGTGGTTTGCTCCTTAGTTTTAGAATGGTGTACAATAGTTGCTCTACTTGTAGATAAATGAATTGATCCTTAAAGTTGATCTTGATTACACGTAATACCGTCTACCTTGCTCTGCTTTCTTTCTCTCTCTCTCTCTTTCTCTCTCTCTATTTAATACATGGTTCTATCAACACCCACTCCTTGAACAAACGGTAGATATGTACTCCCAAGCCCCTCTGTACCATACCTAGTACTAGTATTCAAGAGTGGTTAGTGATGGATTGATTAGTAGTTCTCAATGTTATTCACAGTCATATTATTATCATGACTTGAATTCTTCCTCTGGATTCATTCAACATGGTATCATATTGAATTGAGTCAAACTTCATCTCTTTATATGTGTAAGCATTGGATTACATACTTGACTACTTGTTATTGCCCCCCTATTACATTATTTGCTGCCTAACTACAATACAAACAAACAAAGTCACTAGGCACGACATCTTACTTGTTGATACCAACCACGCCATGCATGCCCATGATTGTTACAATCAGTATATGTATCATACTACTAATTTACTCCGCCTCCTCCCAAACATCTTCTCCCCCATCAACCTTACCCTTGACCCTAATACCATCCTCCTCCCCCTCAGAAGAAGAAGCAGCAGCACCCCCCTCCACACACTGCAACTCCCATCCCCTCACATCCTTCCCAGTAACCTTTTGACAATAACTACCCGCACAACACTCCTCCCCCTCCACCGAACACTTGTATTGCGCCGCATCACAATAACAATTCTCCTCACAGCGCATGGTACCATCGGCAGCATCCATAGAACATCCACTATTGGCCGTAAAGATCGATGAGGGGATGTCCACTTCACCACAGAAATCATCCACGTAGTTATCATCGACGGTAGTACAAATGTAGGAGCCGGTGCCGGCATTCCCCTCCTCGCAGGAGGTGGGGCAGGAACAGTCGTAGGTGAGTGTGGTTCCGTAAATATCGGTGAGGGTGAACGATTGAGCAATGCCGGTGGAGCAGACCTTGCCAGTGGTGGTGGTAATGGTGCATTGACCTACGTGACCTGTGGTGGGGGTGTTGTCGGAGGGGGGTTCTTCGAAGGAAGAGAATCCACCGAATTTTTTAGGGTTGCCATTATTATTAGTTCCTTTTCCATTGCCTTTGTTGGCGTTATTGCCTCCTTTTTCTGCAGAGACGGCGGTTAACAGGAGAGAAGTGAATAGAGCACTGCGCATCATCATGGTAATAATATTGATTGTTGCTTTATTAATAAGTATGTAGGACCCGACGAGCTTTGGTACAGGCTGATGATCACATGCCATTGTACGATTGGTCGATCAATATCAAAGTGCTGAGCGGAGGTGAACCCATGAGGTTTCCTTCATCGAGTACCGAATAAACACGTTGGAATTAGTATTGTTCGGATCGGTGTGACTAAAGTTGTGATTAAAATGACTATTGAGTCTCGATTTCGCACTGTACTGATTGGCCTAAGGATGGATGTTGAGATGACTGTCTCATTTTTTGCGCTTTGCTTACTTATGCGAGCGAGCATCCTCCTTTTGATCCCGTCACGTCGGAGGTCCATCGGTCGGTCGGCCACGTGTACTTACATATTAGGAGTAATAGAGAGAGCAAGGTAGACGGTATTATGTGCAAGCTAACTCTATGGTGCAATTCATTTATCTACTACAAGTTCAAGTAACAACTATTGTAAACCATTCTAAAAATATAAGTTGCAAACCACCATTTTGGTTCATACGAAAACTTGCGTGTATACTTAAACAGCCCATACCTATTCTAAAGATCATACCTTCTATGATGCATTGGAGAACTTACTTGAACTTCTTGAACGTAGTGGGAAGCTAAATTTGGGTTGGAAGATAAACGATACAGATAGTTCTGCTGATATTGTTGTTGAGGAGGACACGGACGATACTGCGGCGGTTGATGAGGTGGTGAGTATGCACCATATGCATAATTGCTCCCGTATGGAGATGAATGATGCTGAGGATAGAAGTGCGGTCCACCGTGCCCATATCCATAACTTTGACCATTCATAGAGACGCCTACTCCTGAAGCTGACTTTACTCTAGGTGGAACAAACACACTTGGAAGATCATAGGCGGTAGCCTGGTTGCGGATAGGAGGTTTGTCGGATACAACAGATCTCCAAGCCACTTGTCTCCAATCCTGATTTGTATCTTGCCTCTCTTCGGTGACTTGAATTTGCTGCTGCATCGGTTGAGTCGACTTTTGAGAAGATTCCTTCTTGTTGTGTATTGCCTTTCGAAACAATCCTTTCTTGATAGGGGAAGATCTACCCGACAAAATATTGCTGCTTGCTCCTTTCTTTGACATTGTCGACGACTTTGAGCTGATACTATTATGTTGAGCCATACCTTGTCTTCGTTCTTGCGCTTGTTGCGCTTGTTCTTGCGCTTGTGATGAAGTGTCATAACCAAACTGTATGGCACAGTCAGCCCCCGTCTTAATAGAGCCATCGTCTATCCAAGAAACACTCTTGCTCTGTAGTCCAAAGACTCCGTCTGCTTCTGTATTTGTCTCGGTCTTATTCTTTAGAATAGATCGAGGAGAGAACAGTGCATAATCTTTTGCTAATGCTGGCGTATCTTCTGCGCTGGTATCAAATGAAATCTTTTCGATTCCATTGCTGTCAGCGGTTTGCACAGAATAGTCTGCGGTTCGAACAGTAGTCCTGCTTGCATCACTCTGCGTAGACTCAGATTTAACGATGTGGCTACTGCCATTGTCGGGAAAACACAATGCACCTAATAAACCCTCAAGCTCAAGGAGGTTATTCAACCAACTTTTCCTTTCCTCCTTTAACTCCTCTCGTCTAGAGCCTTCGTCAAGACTTTTACAAACGACCGATTCCATGTTGTGCTAATATCGTTGCCCGGCGTACTTGAGAATTATGATATACCAATTGCACTTGGACTCGAATGGGTGTAAGTAAAGAGAGAGAAGGCAATCCAAAAATCTAACGTACGCCGTGGGCGTGAGGTTTGAGAAAACCGCTACCGCCCATCGCCAACTCTTGTGTATTTCCGCCCACGCGACAGGACACGAGACGGGACACGAGAGAAGTCAGCAAGTTCCGATGTGAGCATGGTCAGCTTCGACCAGCTACTTAGCTCTCTCTCTATCTATCTATCTGAGAGAGAGAGAGAGAATAGACTCCTTCTTTCGTTAGAGGTAGTATTATTACCTCTAGAAGGATAAGTTAGTACTGTACTTAAGGCGAAAGTTAGACCCCCCTAGAACAGACTAGCTGGGGTTCACCTCTCGAATGAATTGCACTCTTGAGCAGCTCTCCAGAGAGAGGGAGGGAGACGTAGAAGAATCAACATATAATTAAGGTTTACTTCACTTTATCTGTATATATTATCATTACATCGTCCTAAGCAGCAAACCCTCGGTTATGCGTCGGAGATTGCATTTGAACTTGATCGTAGTAAGCAGCTGAACTTGGATTGGGGTCAATACGAGGGTACGGCTGTTGGTACTGTTGAGGAGGGTACTTTTGGTATTGCTGCTGCTGAGGAGGGTACTGTTGTTGGTATTGCTGTTGCTGAGGAGGGTACTGTTGTTGGTATTGCTGTTGCGGAGGATACTGTTGTTGGTATTGCTGTTGCGGAGAGAATTGTCCTTGAAGTTGTTGAGGAGGAGGGTAATAATTCATTGGAGGAGGGCCTCCATGTTGGCTGGTTTGGAGCTCTTGTTTTTGCGCACCGTCTTTACTAGTATCTGTGTCATCACTAAAGAACCTTCCAATAAAACTAGCAGCATTATCCAGTTTGGATTTCGACTTCGATACTGCGTCAGAAATCATTTCCGCCTCGTCTCCTCCATATCTATCCGTTTTGCTGCTGTGCATGGAAGCTTCATCCATTGACCTCATTGCAGCTTTGTGCAAGTTAGAAGTATTGTTGATTTCAGGTTCAGGCAGTGGTATTGGTACTCCGTATGGTGCAGCTGGATTGCGATACGGAGATAATGGTTGTTGAGGGCGGTAATTAGGATAACCCTGACCGTTCATTGATGAACCGTAACCAGTCCCAAAGTTGAGGGATTCTTCTTGAGGCACCGGCTGTGCTGTGGGTGGAATAAACACACTGGGATTGCTCTTTTTGGCATCATAGACAGGAGCTCTGCTTCGTGCACGAGAAGCTGGGTTGGGGGCTTCATCTGTTACCATGGATCTCCAATCCAGATTAGAATCTTGCCTCTCTTCCATGGCTTGCTGCTTTTGCTGCACTTGCTTTTGCTGCACTTGCTGCTGCTGCACTGGCTTTGGATCTGGTTGAAACACCTGCATAGATTGCTGCTTCTGTACTGGCTTCGGATCCGGTTGGGCAGATGGAGCGTCGGGAGTAGCTGCACTTTGGGGAGAACCCATTCCAAGCAATTGTTGCCAAGAAGCAGGAGGAGATCCGGTCGACTCATTTTCATCCTTCTTTGAATCTTCCTTTGACTTTTGCGATGAAATTTCTGAAGTGATAGTCATTGGACTGTTGGAACCAAGTTGGGGCGCTGCTGGGGGAGAGGGTGTAGCCTCCTTCCTCTCCTCCCTAGGGGATCCCGATAGATCCATCTCGGCCTGAGCTTTCGCAGGACCTTCTGCCTTCTTCGTTTTCTTCTTCTCTGTCTTCTGCTCTGTCTTCTGCTCTGTCTTCTTCTCTGTCTTCTTCTCTGTCTTCTTCTGGGGTGCAGAAACTTTTGCTTTCGCTGCCGAATTAGCACTTCCAGTTTCAGATGAGCTATCCTGCTCTTCGTCGACAGTACCTTGAGCAGGGACGTCGTTGCCGCTACCATTCTTGTTATCGCTCAACCCAGTGGTGGGCTCGTTCGAACGAAGACTACCGCCGCTTCCAGTCGATACTAAGTCTGAAAACAGTTCAGGTTCTTCAGGAGGACCGAAACACATTTCACAGTCAAGGAATCTATCTATCCATCTTTTCTTTCCGGTCCTTATCTCCCTCTCTACATCCTTTTTCTCCATTTCATCGTCAATCGCGTTCATGACATTCATCATGTTCAACATATCTGTCACGTTAATTGTAGATTTCGACGATTTCCCAGTGGGTAGACTCTCGACCTCATCTTCCACTGTACCCGCCACGGAGTCATCCATATAAATTGAAGGCTTGCTACCGCTAGATCCCCTAGATCCATTGGTATTGTCTTCGGATATCCTACCGCTACTGCTGCTATAAGAGGAGTCAGCGTCTCTCGATGATTCATCTCCGGAAGCGGTCCTCGATCCTGAAGTATAAGAATCGGGAACCGGAGACAGACTCTCACTTCTTGAAAGCTCTGGTTTCCTGGGCATCGCAGCTTTGGAAGGAGCCTTTGGTGGCTGCTTTGGTGGTCCCTTGGCCTTTGGAGGCCTTGCCGATGAATTGATTGGAACCTTTTGCGGCTTTGGTGACGCCTTCTCCTTCTTATTCTTCCGAAAGAACCCCTTCTTCCCTGTCTTCTTGGACGCCGGCGGCTTTTGCATCTCCATCTGCCCCTTCGCCAAGATATCCCTCGCTACAGCCTTGGCGGCTGCAGCGGCTTCGGCTTGTGTACCACCGGCCTTGATTACATCGACGGCCTTGGCGACTGCCGCGGCAGAAGCCTTTTTCTTGAGTTCATCGATGTTGACGTTGGTTCCGGCATCACCGCCGCTTCTGTTCTTTGTGAGCAACATGAGGTGTTGAAGATGATGATCCTTGCGATCCCCGCCTATGTTACTACCACTCTCTCTGTCTATCTAAGTATTGCTGTGTAGTATTCTTTTCCGCAATCAACTTTTGTCGTCCAAAGCAAGAGTTCTTTCCCTCACACAACAAGAGCAAGAGGCGAGTGATGTGTGTGGGCGATTTGTGCACGCGGAGAGTTGCCATTTTCCGGCTTACGAGACAGTGTTCGCTTGCGTTGGCTCGCCGATTTGGATGGGGAGGAAAGAAGAAAGAAAGAGGAAAAGAGAAAAGAAAGGCGCCCGTTGAGTTTGTCATTTATTTGTGACATCAGGATGTGTGTGATGTGGTGTCATCTGTAGAGACAACTGGAACGGAAAACGGAAGCTGGAAGCAGATCCTATCTTTCTGTAGCGTAGCCAGCCGAGCCATTGTACTTCTTGTAATAGGTAAACCTCAGACTCTCAGAGATAGCGATGAAAGGAGTAGCAACAACATAATATCTTCTCTTTCTAGAAAGATTGAGAGTTGGTGACTCGACAGTTTGTATTTAGCATAATTTAAGTAGATTCTGAGACAAGACTGTCTAAACGAACGCAAGGGAGGCCAATGATATGAATGCAGCAACTCTTGAAGGCGATGGTGTTTTTTATCAACAATCTGATAACTTCCCAAGAGTTAATCACAACGGTCTCTCTGTCTCTCTCAAACACATACAGTCCAGTTACGTACAATACGTAGCTAAGTCGTTCTAGAGAAGCGCTCACTTCTGCACAAACACACATCCTCCATCCAACCCTAATCCCTCTCCACCCATTCACCCCGTTCATTCAACACAACCTTCCCCTCCCTAATCTTTTGATTTCTAGAACGTCTATTCTTACGTGCCATTTTCTTTAGACGTGTTGGACCTAGTACATCCATGAGTTGTTCCATTGTGACATCTTCTGGTAGGCTGTTTTGTGTGTGTGACATGTGGTGTAATGAAAAATGATGAATGGTGAGATGACGTGAATGTGGAATATTATTCAGCTATTGAATATTGTGCAACACAACCAACAACAACAAGCACTAGTTCACAACATCGTGTTGATATTAAAATAGATGTATGGAAGTAAAACTCAAAAACAGCCCGCAGGGCATCATCCCCATATCCAGGCTACTACCCCTGTTTAAATCGGAGACTCTAGTCCAAGAAAGTCATCATTGTTTTCTTCCATATCCATTCTAACATATTGTGATGTGTGCTCTTTGAGAATCAATCCTAGCTGTAGCTGTAGCTCTGACCATTCATCACAGATCATGCAATACAGTTTCAACTTCAAGGAACATGATTCACTAAAATACTATACTCACTTGATATCCTGTGGAGGAGGACCAGTAGGCAAAGGCTTTGGAATATTAGTCTGTCGTCCCTTCTTCTTGGCGTAAATTGCGGTTGTTGATGGCATCTGGCGTGTCGTTGATGGGAGGATGGTGAAGGAGGTTGATGGTTGGATTATTACCGACAGTATAACAACAACAGTGGCAAGGAGGAGTGTCATGGTGGCGGTGCGATGGTTGCTTTGTCAATGGTGGCTATATATGGTATGCCTGCGTATGGTGGTAGCGTTAGCGTAGTAGCGAGTAGCGAGTTCGGAAAATGTGTGGCTCATGATCTCATTTTGTGCGTGAGTTGGCGGGAAGTTATTCTTCGGTATGTTCCTACGTAGGAATTCAAAAGATCGTTGGTAGCAAAAAATGGGATTTCCCTCCGCTCGCCGACAAGCAAAGCAACGGCTTGCCGTAAGTACCATCGTCATAAAGCAATTCGGTCCAAAGATGAAGACGGGCAACATTATTAACAAAATCCTCAGCAGTAGTAGCGGTGGCGGTGGCGCCTCCGCCATGCTTCGGTCATCATCTTCGTCGTCGTCTTCTTCCGGCAGCAATTCGTTCGACAGCGAGAGCGGCGGTGAAGATTCTTCAGGAGGGAGTTTCGGCAGCACTAGCGCTACCAACAATAACAGCACAACAAAGAAGCCATCCAAGAAGCAACAGCGCCAACGAGGCTCATACGCCTCGGCAACAGCCTCCTCCAAAGCACGTGGTGGGCCCACCTCCTCCGCTCCAAGGGCCAAGCCTGCCTCGTCCATGAAGGCAACTGCTCGACCACTCCCAAAGAAGACAAATAAAGAAAATGAGGCCAACTCGACTCCCATCAAGGCACCACAACCACCACCGTCTGCTCAGGAGAATGTGATATTGTCACCCACGCCATATTACAAAGTCCTCGAAGAACGGGGAGGAAAGACTTCACCCAGATTGACCCGAAGTGCCGTCAAACGTGCTCAAACGAAACTTGCCATGGATTCATTGGCTCAACTCGATAACAACAACAACAACAGTGATGATGATGATGAAGAGACAAAGACTCCGCTTCCACATGGTGCTACAGCTACAGCTACAGGAATCAACAACAATGATGGATTTGACTCGGCACGAATATCACTACAGTTTCAACCACCCGATCGTTACGAGTGGCAACAACAACAACAACGTCGACAAAATTCCAAGATTCGCAAGTCCATTCAACCTAGTAATCATCGTACTGCCAAACGGACCAAGTACTCCTCCAACAATACTGAAGGAGAACAAATGACATCAGATCAAGTACGACAAATCATGACCGAAACACTCCAAAGTTCCAATAATGACAAATTACTCCAATTATCAGCCGAGGCTGCATCGGCCAAAAAGGAGGTGGAGGTGACCAAATTACAATTGGTCGAATTGTCATCCAAATACACGGCGTTGGAAGAGTGTTTGAAGGTGAAGGAGGGTGGTGAGAGTGAGGTACGGGCAGAGTTGGTATCATGTCGTGTTAGAGTGGATAATTTGACGAAGGAGTTGGAGGTGGTCAAGGGTGAGAAGCAACGGTTGTATGATCAAGTGGATCAGAATGGTACAGATTGGGCTGAGGAACAAAAGAGGATGCAGACCGAGCATGATGATCAATTGTACCAAAAGGAATTGGAATTACAGCAGGTCCAGAAGGCACAGTATGATCAGCAAGTGCAAATGAAGGGTACCATGAGTGAATTGGAGGTAGTCAAGGCCAAACTTGATGATGTGACGTGTCAAAATCAAGAATTGGAAGAGAGTTGTAAGAATGTCAATGGGAGTCACTCTGATTTGATGGAGCGTGTGGCCATGTTGGAACGTGAAAAGGCCGATTTGATGAAGGTGAATTGTGTAAATGAAGGTGAGATCCAAAGTTTGAAGAAGGAGTTGGACAGGAGGCAAGGTGACTTTGACGCCCGATTGAATGAGATTCAAAATGAGCATGAGGAGCTACTTGCCCAAAAAGATGTGATGATCCAACAACTTGAAACTGATTTAGACGATGCCAATCGTACCATGGAAGTGATGCAATCTCCCAAATCAAGAGAGGCAATGGAAACTACCTACAGTCAAGAAGTGGAAGTGATGCGTACTGAAATGAGGGGGATGAAACAATTGTTGAAACAAATGAATGAGACGAATGATTATTTGGAGGTGCAGCTTGGTCAGAGTAGAGATGAGAATGGACTTCTTGTGAAACAAGTTCATGATTTGGAGGGGAGGATTGAAGAGGTCAAAGGTCCTGCTGCCGAGTTGAAGGAGAGTCGACAGCAGTTGGAAGAGTTGGTTGTGGAGAATGAACAGACTTTGGCCAAGTTGGAGAAAAAGGAGAATGAGTTGTTGCAGGCTGTTGATGATTTGGAGGTTCAATCGAAGCAATTGGTGGATATGAAGTCAAAGTTGAACTCTGTCACGTCTGAGAAGGAATCATTGCTATCTGAAAATGAGTCCTTGGCAACAGAATTGAACGAGGTTCAAGATCAAATGTCCCAACTCCAATCTCACGTTGGTTGTCTAAAGGATGACCTTGCCAAGTCTCAACAACAGACAGAATCGCTCTTTAATCAAAAGAATGAGTCAGATCAAAAACTACACGAACTCTCCAACCAACTCCAATCACTCACCACCCACCTTGAAGCTGCACAGGGCACCATCTCATCCTTGGAGGAGAAGTTGCGTGCCAAGAATGAATACTGTGAGCAATTTGAAGCTATTGAACGGAAGCTTATTTGTGAAAAGAATGTGTTGAATGAGATTCGTAGGACGCTCCACAACAAGGTTATTCAGTTGTCGGGCAATATTCGGGTTTATATCCGAGTGAGGCCATTGATTTCGAGTGAGCAGCAGTTGACTGCTCGTCCTTCGTCTTCGTCTGGAAGACCTTCGTCACGTGGTTCTATTGCTTCTGCTGCTTCGTCGTCACAGCAGCAGCAGCAGCAGCACGAGGAATGCTTTCACTTTCCAGGACTTGTGGATCGTAAAATCAATGGTGCATCCAAATCACCCAACTACACATCCTTCAGTGATCTATCCAAGCAAACCCTTCAACTTACCGAGCCACACCGTGACCGCGGAGGTCTCAACCCCCGTAGGAAAAAGTGGAAGTATGGATTTGACAAGGTGTTCAACCCCGTCAATGATCAGGCCGATGTTTGGGAAGGTGCCGAGCCCCTCGTCCAATCGGCCGTGGATGGTCATAAGGTGTGTATGTTTGCATATGGACAAACGTCTTCGGGCAAGACTCATACAATGATCGGTGATAGTGTCAACCGCGGTCTCATCCCCCGTGCCGTAGAAAAACTATTTGCGTCCAAGAAAGATATTGAACATAGTTTTCAGGGCAATGTGTCCGTGAGTATCAAAGTGGAGTTGCTCGAAATCTACAATGAAGAAGTCTTTGATTTGCTTGATGCCAACGCTGGACCGAAGGGACAAAAGATGAAGATCAAACTGAATTCCAATGAGGCTGTCAATAATGTTGTGGTTGAGGCATCGAGTCAGGATGAAGTGCAGGGTGTACTTGAGCTAGCACAACAACGTCGTTGTGTCAAGGCTACCAAATCAAACTCGGAATCTTCTCGTTCTCACTTGCTCTTCACAGTTCGCTTCGAACTTTCATCCTTGACAAATGAAGAAATGAATCGAGAAGGAGTATTGCACATTGTTGACCTGGCAGGAAGTGAGCGCCTTGACAAGAGTGGATCACAAGGTACGCTACTCACCGAAGCCAAGCATATCAACACCTCCCTCTCGGCATTATCTCATGTGATTCAAAAGCTTCAAGAAAAGTCCGACCACATCCCTTACAGGGATAGTAAGTTGACTTATTTGTTGAGGGACAGCTTGGGTGGTGATTCCAAGACCTTGTGTATTGTGTGCTGCAGCCCTCATCAAGCACATTTTAGCGAGAGTTTGAATTCGATCAGATTTGCTGTAAATGCTAGTAAGGTGGAGTTGAAGCAGGGGAACAAGGTTGACGTTTGAGTATGGGGGGGGAGGGAATGAAATCTGAGAGTCTATTGCATCAGTTGTGTGTGATCTCTCTACTACATAGAAAAAAGTATCTACATAATGACAAGTCAATAATATTGTAATTGTAACCTTGCTTGCAAACTAAACACTCTACATAGTCTACTGCACATCATTAATAATCATCAACATCTGGATCATAATATGCAAAGTCGTCGTTGTCGGCGTGCTCTGCGATTTGTTCATTGCGCAACCGATTGTACTCGTCTTCAGTCGGTGGGTTGTGGTAACCCCTGTAGAAATGTATTTCCTCTTCCAATGACCTAAATTGAAGCTTGTACTCTTCATACTCAATACTTCCTCTATCGGGCTCTGGTTCAAGCCAGTTTATTTCGCAAGATTCAAACACATAGGAGGGGTACGAATCTTCATAATCGTCAGGATCATGAGGATCGCCGTTGTCACAAAAGTACCATCGGTCCTGGCTGGGAAAGTTACATCTCCATCTCCAACCCAGTCTGGTCCCCCCTAGTGTAACTAATTCAAACACGAACGGAGGTGGAATCCGATGATCTGCGTCAAGGCTTTTGGTATCACCTATGTTAGGGTCAACGTACCAGTCAGGAGATTCACATGAAAGTCTCCATGCCGTACTCAGTGAAAAGCGGTTTGCAAGGACACGGATTCGGCTAATGAATTCAGGCACCTCTGCGATAGTCTGAAATGCATACCTGCTACCACCATAAACAGTCTGAGGGAGGAATAATTCTTGTAGAACTATGAAATCACTTGCACAGATGTCACGAATATCCCCAGTGACGGATGTCGACCTTAAATCCAACTTCCTCAGGCGAGGAAAGTCCGCCAGATCCATGAAGTTACCCACGACATTACGACAACCAGTGATATCAATCGTTTCAAGGGTGTCTTTCAGGACTTTCAAACTGCTCAAGTTGCCCTAATTCCCTGAGCATAGGCAACCCCTCCAACATTTTCAAATCCCATTTGATATAGTAATATTCCCATAGGTCATCGCTAATTGTCAATCTCTGAAGTAATGGAAAACTGAATAAAACGGGATATTCCCCATTGAGAGGAGATCCGATAATACTTAAGCTGAGTAAATTTTGAAAGTTGGATATGATACCAATATCATGATGCGTAGTTGCCCAATTAGCAGTTCCTGCAAGTGATTCGTCTGGATTGTCTCCAGCGACATATCTATCTCCCCCTTTCTTCCCGCGGCGTGACCACATTGGTAACATCGAAACGTCTTCCGTTAGCTCATAGAGCGATAGATGCTGCAAGTTGGGTATTGCTATCAATTCCATAGATCTGAAATTCTGCACGGTTCGAACCTCAAACTCTGACGTAATGACTGTTCCATTTGCTGCCTCTTTCCAATCGCTGCATACACGTCTCGAACGCATTACATCTTTCAGGGGGAGGAAGCCAAAGATTATTGCAAGCACATTGCCACTTAATTGATTGGCAGCGGTTGTCGAGTCATCGGCCACCGCCAGATTGGCATCGTTCAGGCTGCTGGCCAGCTTTCGCCTCACTCTTCTCTCTGAATCAGGCATCTCGTATGTAGAGTCTGTTTGCTGCTTCAGTAATTATCATCTCTGCAGCGTTAATGCGTTTAGATAGTAAAAGCTATGCGACGGCCGGCGCCCGGCGCGGACGGAGCCTTCCGAAATTTTGTCCGCGAACTGACTGTTTTGGCGGCAAACATTCTTGAGTTGGGTGTCTGATTTTGGAGACGCTATGTATCGTTGTGCGTCACTAAAACTAAAATATTTAGATACAACGCTCGCCGCTCCTCGCTCCTCGCCCTCCGTCCACCCTCCACCAAGTGATTCATTCGATTCATTCTTCCAAAGAACACTGCAAGCTACAAGCAACCGGATCTGTTACCCTCCAATGACCCCTGGTCGGCAGCTGCAAATAATATCATTACTACGCCGCTCTAACAAATCTTCATCGCTTCCTAACAGCAGCAGCTTTCTGAAAACATCTGCCTCAACAATCAACAGCCATCACATCAATTTTCGCTGTGCACAACTTTCTTCGAATTTCTTCCATCGATCTTCTTCTTATTCCACCGCCGCCACCATGAAGTTTCTTCCTACAGCTTCCACACTAGCATCTTCTCTTCTGATATCCAGCAATAATTTCTCTACAGCTTTTGTTACTCCACGTGGCGGCAGCTCAATCATCCAACCATCTTCATCTTCCGCCTCTTTCTTTTCTTCTTCGTTGACCACCACCGCTCGATTTTCCGCCGTGGCTCCTCAAGATGCACCACAGCAAGAACAACAATTAAATAGCAATGATGACGAATTCGGTGGAGTCTTAATTGGCGAAGTATTATCCATCCTACGTCCCGATAGCAGTAGCAATAAAAATGGCGGGGCGGCAGCATCCTCCTTTGCTGTGGTCAAAGTCTGCGAGGAGGACTTGTTGCCCAATAGTGCGTATGCTTTTGCGAAAGCGATGGCTGCTGCGGATGATGCTGCCATCAAGAACGACGTGGAGGATGTGACAGAGGAAAAGGTTGAATTGGCCAGTGCGTTATTTGGTAAACCGATGCCTGAAGCTGTCAAGAAGTCGACTGCTGCGGCTAAGAATGGGGGAGCTATTGGTGCGTATTTACCATATTATATCAGATGGTGTGCTGTTTGACTGCATTGTATTCGATTCTTACTCATTTCAAAAAAACAACTCTATCTCTCAATTTGATTGCACTAAAACACTAATGCACACATGAAATGTGTCAACAATCTAATCGTCCACCTTCGCTCTAAATAACACAATTGAAACAGCCGATGGAGATTTCACAGGACGAACAGTCAGCTTTCCCAACTCCAATCAAACAGGAATGATCATTGCTCATCGTCACCCCATTGTATTTGTCTTACTTGAAAACACACCAAGTAATAATGCCAACGAACAACAACCTCCTGATCAAGGTAGCAGTTGCTCCATCTCACACAAGTTGGTATCCATTGACCCATCGGCAATTCCACCAGGATCGATTGTAGATTATCTTGGAAATTCATTGGCTGTATTGAATGATGGGACGATTAGTCGCTCCTTGCCCAAGGCTGCTACATCTACTGTTGCCGCTGGTAGCAGTGTAGATTTGGAAAGTGGAATGGGAATTGGTGGTATTGCAACAGATGGAATTTCACTTACAGTTTCAACTTTGAACAATGATGACGAAGACACTACCACAACTTCTCGACCAATCTTTATGCCCATTCCCAAAATCAGTGAAATTGGATTAATCGATTCTCCATTAGTATCCGGAATCACCGCCATTGATGCACTAACACCCATTGGGAAGGGGCAGAATATGCTTGTGATTGGTAATGCCGACAATAATGATGGGTCTACCAACAAACGGGGATGGATGATTAACTTTTTGCGCAACGTCATTGAAAACAATCGGAATGATGAATCCAAGATGAGATGTTTCTATGGGTTGACTTCGAGTGGTGGTAATGATCGTTCCAATTTGTTGGATAGGTTGAAAGAAGCGGGGATTCAAGAGGATGTTGTTACCGTTCTTTCTACCCGTAATCATGAAGAAGAAGAAGGGGGGGAGGAGTTGGGTGGTGGTGGTGGTGGAACCGTTTCTGCCGTTTCTGCCGGAAAGGCAATGACGGCTGCTGAAGCTGTGGCTGTTGCTGCAACGACATGTTCTCTTGCGGAACATCATGCATTAACCACTGGTGGGGACAGTATTGTCTTTATTGATGATCTGAATTTACACAAATCATTGTGGGATGTGACAACTCAATTCTTGGTTCAAGTGTACGGTGAGGATGCTGTGGTTGCGGCTGATCTAAAGGGGAGCGGTTCATCTGAAATGAGAGGATACTTTTCAGGATTGATTCAACGTTCGGCTAGATTCAATGTCAAGAAGGGAGGGGGGAGCGTGACTCTCATCCTATTATCAACTCTTCCTGGAGATGAGGACCAAGCAGATGGTAATACTGGTGGTGAGGAGGAACCAACATTTGACCCATCGGACTTTGACAACATGCCCGAAAAGATAAAGACACGTATTTCCATGCTTGTCAAGGCCAAGGTCCCATTGACTCCTACCAACTTGAAGAAGATACAAATCCCATTGCCCAGTACGTCTGATGCCGAAAACGCCAAACGGCTTGCACTCCAACATGTGGAAGATTTGATTAGTATGAGTGATGGTCAAATTTGGTTAGATGAAGCGTTGGCCAACTTGGGACGAAGCCCACCATTGGACCCATCTAGGTCAATAACAAGAGTGGGAGTAGGCGCTGACACCGTATCATGTCGTGCCGATGCTCCAGCATTACGATCTGTCGTAGGCAGTTTACGATTTGAATTCCAACAGGCCATGGATGTTATGGACACTGCCACAGCTTCATCTATTGTGGGAAATAAGAAACAAGTCCAGCGACGAGATGCCTTCTTATTGGCTATGCATCAAGAATCGAATCAAAGGCGCAAACTATCCCATGAGTGCATTGCCTTACTTGCCGCTTCACGTGGTCACTTGGATGCAGTTCTCGCCGAAGGAGGGTTGGCTGGTACAGACAAAGGAAGAGAGGCCATCGATGGATTGATCGATTTCGTTGAGAGTAATGCATCCGGAGTAGTTACAGAGATTGAAAGTTCGCTTGATTTGAGTAGTGAAGGAAGGGGTCTGTTAGAGGATGCGATTGCATCATACTTTTCAAAAGATAACTAATTAGTAGAATGATGAGAGTTAGTATCTCTTTCAGGCAATGAAGTTGGTAGATTGAAGCAATTTAGGTAGCTTTTCAATGAAGGCAGGTCTTCTGCATGTCATACGCTGGTCGCATACAAATCAATACTACATCATGTTTATCTATGTTACGTTTGATCCAAAATGCTAAAATCTCAAGAAGAACTGCTTCTTTCCACTTGCCTTGATCATGGTAGGCGGTGGGGAAGACAAAATGGATGATCAGGATTTGATGTAAATCAACTTGAAACATTACGCGGAAAAGGCTTTAGTTTGTGGGGTAGGTGGATGAGATAAAATGGCACTATTTGAAAAAGCTTGGTATAAAATGTTGTGGTTGAGGTGCGACAATGCAGACTATCGAATGAAGTAGATCTCATGCAGACAAAAAGAATCAGTCAAGGTGGTGGCAATGCTGTTTGCGACAAGGAAGATATCGACTTGAAAAGAAAGGAATTTTTGTCTACAGTTCCATTACTCTCATTACACTACACGAAAACGTTCATCACTTAAACCTTAGCCTTAGCCACAATTGACCTCAGTTCTTGATCGACGCCGTCTCGCTTGAGCTCGCGTCAATTAGTGAATCTTCGTCATCCGAAACGGATTGAATATCCTCTCCAACTGAATCATAGAGGTCGTGAAGAAGCAAGTTCGGATGGAGCTCCCAAGACAACCTAGTCTTCCGTGATGTTCCTGATTCTTTCTGCTTGATAGACTGTGACTTGTTTCCTCGGCGGCGCTTCGAGGTCGAGGTATCCTTGTCCTCACTTACACTGATGCGGCCAGCCGTATGGCCGCTAAGACCTGCACTTCTCAGTGCATTGTTCACTGTAGCCAAGGCGTTCAAGTCATCGCCATCTTCATCGGAACCGATTAGGAGAGTCTTTAGTCGCAGAAAGTCACTCGAATAGTATTGGAAGGCATCCATCTCGGATTTTTCCTGTCCAGTAACCTGCTTCATCAATGACTCACTGTAGGAGCAGTTGTCTCCAACTTTTGTAGGGATTATGAACGCAGTATTGTAAGGTATCGACATGGTTGCAGAGATGAAATCGTATTTGTGAGAGGAAGAAGAAGACACAGCCGTGATAAGTATGCAGAAGAACACTAAGTAGATCTTTTGTTGGCGAAGCGGCACCCCAGGTGCCGTGTCTGGTGCAAAACGTTTCCTGGGGTGCCGGTCACGTTCTCAGTTTGGGTACCAAATACTTATGCATCCAAGGATTGAGGTGATGCAGACGAAGTACTTAGCAATGGATTGTCAGGATTTGGTGTAATCAACTCGACGACGCTGTACGCAGAAGGCTTATGTTAGCAAAGTAACAT
>JALLBH010000368.1:0-30414 GCA_036940005.1 Skeletonema menzelii | reverse complement strand
ACTGGCTTGGAAAGCATGTTTGGACATACGTAGGCCTGGCTGCACCCTTGTTAGGAGCATGTCTGGACGTATGTAGGTTTGGCTGCGCCATTACTCGGAGCCTCTTGGGTGGGGCCAAATTATATACATCTTGATGTATGTAAGACCAAATTTGATGTCCTTGGAATGTTATGTAGTATAATGTACAACAAAATCTTTCCATTACTCTTTGCGGGCACCAAACTTATACAACTATTGAGGGGATACAAAAGTTGGATTTCTAGCTAAATGGTTTTCCCTTCCTGTCTACTGTATACCACAATGGTTTGTCGCCTCCCTCTTGATAAGCTGTCACATCCTTGTGGCAAAAATGGCAAGTCCCTTCGCAATCTCCACGCTCTGCCTCCTTCAGCCATCCAAGCAAGTTGTGTCGCAGATCACTCAGGTTATTGCTATCCTCATCACCTTGTTGTGGAATGCGGTGATTCCACTCATTTATCCTGAGACGAACAGCATTATAATTGAGAAAGCATTCACCACAGCCGGGACACTTGCCACTCAATCTAACTGCGACATGGGCAATCACATCTGTGGCATATCTTGGACGACTATTACGACAAACCTCATTCTCCCACTCATCCTTTGTTACCTTCATTTGATCTGTTGCCAACATACCAAACAATTTGTAGCAAGTTGATTTTGTCCAATGAAGCCTTGGAGCCGATGCGACTCCGACTCCACATTCCCTCAGTATAACAAAACCTAACAAATAGCCAGAATTCTTTCGACTTGAAGATATCCCGAAGCGATAACGACTTGTTATGTCCATAAAGACTCGTTGGACGAGGGCCGATCTGCAGCGTTGGAGGTCGCTGTAGCTGGTACTCGTGCCTCCCAGTACTTATTCCGGCTTCATGGCAAGCAACAAAACTAATCTTTCCCTTACGCAATTCGAAAAGAAGTCTGTTGCAATATCCATCATCGGTAGAAATGGGGCAGTCTTTGCCTTCTATATGATATCTGGCAAGGTCAAAGCACTTTGTAAAGTCCTTCAAGTGATCATATTGGAATGAGCGAAGCTCTTTGCGTGTCTTGCAATCGCTACTTCTGCGATTACAACATGTGCATTGCACTTGTTTGAAAATGGCGACGTCCAACAAGATTTCAGCCACATCTCTCCTGTATGTACTCCCCGTACGAGGTACCCCAAAATCTTTTACCAACTCGGGGCACATCCCAATATTACCTAGCATTGTATGCAGTCCATCCCAAGATTCAGGCGGATCAAACTCAGCTGTGACCAAGAACTCAATGAGCGTAGCTGTATTTTCATCGGCACACACCTCGCTTGCAGAAACATGATGATTGACCACCTGCGCCTTGGTGGCTGGTTCATATTATCGATCTTTTCCATCAACTCGCTGAGCTCTTTGTCCCAATCGACATCTGCCAAATCGATATCCTCCAATAACTCACTGCATCCGTTTGATACAAGATCGTCACCGGCAAGCTTCTTGTCAATGTAGTCGAGGGTGGGATCGCCGAGCTCCTCGGCAGCTTCTGCCCTCTTATAACCAACATCTGCGCGTTGCACTTTCATAGCAAGTATTTTTCTCAATGAGCCAGCGTCTTCTCTAGCTTTTCTTAATGAGTCTATCTCGAAAGGTAGAGGTGGTGGGACGACATAATGACCAGCCTTTCCACTAATACCTTTCACAACGACGAATCGATATCCGGCACTTTCCATATCTGCAGCAACATCCTAACAAATATCAAATAGCAAGAGTGATGAACATAGAAAGTTAGTGCGGAAAAACAAGAAAGAACTTCTTCTTCAGACAACATAATAGATCTTACCTTCACAATTTGACATAATTCAATTTTGCTCTCTTCGCTGTTGTTGTCACCGTCACGTCTGCGTGCTTCGACGCCTTTTCGATACTCAGCATTTGCATCACTCAATACATTCCTAAAGTGTCTATATGCATTGTTAGGAGGATCTCTGTCAATTGCTGCTTGTGTTCTGGGTGCTAGACCAAGTAAGACAATATCATCTGGGATTGCGGCCGGATTGACAGGCTGGAGGTATGACTGGTTCATCCCTTGATTTCCATCATCTTGATTGGCGGCAGCATTGTTGGTGGGGACGGCATCCTCTACATTGCTCTTGTTGTTGACGCGAGGACTTTTACGGGGAGGACCTTTTCGACCTTTGAGACAATGTCTATCAAACAACATCATCACTCTCCAGATATTGGGGTACTTCTTTTTGTACTCGTTTGGGTTCTCAACAACGTCACAAAACTCTCGGAGTTGCATTCTATCTTCGCTATACTTTTTTGACACGCTATCAATTCTATTCATTTCACAGGAGTGACATGTGCAAATTAGCTGCTGAGGCTCATCCTTCTCCTCATCATCTGATACATCATCGAACGTCAATCCTCTCTGCGTCATTCCGAAGTCATTGTTGTCATTGTCATCGTAGTTAGGGTAGTGAGGGTGACGATACTCTGTTTTTGTAGGAGGTCGTGGTATCATCTGTGTATGGAACAAATCAAAGGATTGAATGATTAGGAAGCCTCAAAGAGAATGAACAAACAAATACTATGACACAAATTGGTCGTACCTTCAACACTTCCATCTCCGGCTCTACTGCTGTTGCTGCTGCTGCTGCTGCAGTCTCTGCGTCCTCGTCTACATCATCATCTGGAGGGAGAAATGGGTGTCTCTCGTCCTCCTCCTTATCACCTACATCACTGCTCCCAACACCACTACTGTTGTCGCCAACATCACTACTGTGCTCATCATGATGTGGCCATGCAGTGATATCCTCATCATCCACCACCGCTATTGCCGCAACCATGGCTTCTGCACAATCATTGGCAGATTCATCATTACTGCTACCGCTGTCAGACTGCCGAGACTGCTCATCATCATATTGGTGTTGAAGAGCACGAGCATATGCTTCATCCTTCTCAACTTGTCGATCATTCTTTGTTGTCACCTCCTCCTCATTCGATTGTTGCTCAGTGACGTCATCCTCCTCTATCGTGTCGGCTTCATTCTCCTCCTCATCCTGTTGAACAGTTGCTACTTCATTCAATGGCTGATCACTTGCTAATTCTGCGTCGTCCGTCTCTTGCCGAGACTGCTCATCACTGCTATTGCTGCTTCCATCATCTATCATTTCTCTCAAACTCCGCTCCAACTCGGCCTGTGCCATCTCATGCTGCTCCTCCTCATCCTTTTGACGTTGTAGTTCATTATAGCCATCCTCCTCCTCTTGTCGGGTCTGTGCATCAAAAGCATCTCTTGCTTCTCGTTCCCAATTACTATCCTCAGTAATCTGCTGTAGTTGTTCCTTCTCTTCTTCATACTCTTTTTGATCCAACTCACGTCGTAGTTCCTCGGACACCTCTATCCTATCCTCCTCCTCCTCCTCCTCCTCCTGTAGAAGTTGTAGTTCTTCGAATTGTTGTTCCTCACGTTGACTGTCCTCCCTGGCAATAATAATTGCCATACTGTCTTGAAGTAATGTGTTGGTGTGCTTGAGAAGAGAGTCATTGAACTCAGCATCCTCGTTCCCCTCATACTCCTCATCCTCCTCGTCCTCCTCGTCATTTTTAGTACTGTCGCGATTATCAACATTCCCAAGTCCATGAAGACGACGTTCCCGTGATTTTATTGGAGCATCGGGACATTGGATGTTGATAGTATTGGCACAGTCATGAAGAGGGCGCCTGCCGTTGGCGCTGGCGCCGCTGTTGGCGTCATGGTCAGCATTCACATCATCCAATTGTGACTGATGATTTGTTGCATCATCTCCATCGGCATACACTGCCTCATGTCCATTGTTACCAATATTGTTGGCAACAATGCCATCGTGACATTGGCTCCCGGGAAGCGCACTTCCGCCGAAAAATTCCAAGACGCCACGGCCAAACCGCGATAAAAACGTGGGACGCCGTCGCTTCGTCGATGATTGCTCCTCCTTGTTGTTGTCATCGCCGCTGGGATGTTGCCTCTTCCTCTTTGTGCCCTTGGCAGGCAGAGTGGAGGTAATAGACATCGTAACGATCAAGGTGCACCGAGTTGCTCTTGAAAAATGTAAGTGAGAGAGTTCTCATGAGACCTACGTAGCCCGTAAAAATATTACTGGTAAACCTACTTAACGTACCCCCCAACTGCTCGCTAGCGCTTCGCCCAGACGTTTGGGAGACAGCAAAGACTCATTGGTATGACATTTTATTACTACTTTCAAAAGACAGTTCTTGAAGGCATCCGGGGATCAGATGAGGAACTTGATATTATACACAATGACGAGCTTGCCCGCCGTTGTTTCCAACGAGATGGACAACATTATTATGAGCTACATCTCACCATCAAGTCATGCTCAGAACAAGAAACACTTCAGCAGTTAGATGAGTTCGTTGGGTTTGTCTTACTATTTTACTAAGGTGACATTGCTTGACATGGTGCATGGAGAAAAAATTTAAATTTCAAATCTCATTATTCCGGGAAAGTGTATGAAACAAGACTCAACGCTCACCGCACCCTGACCTAGTGAAATGACCTTACTATTCTATAGGTAGAAGCCAACACAGCAATACAAGCAACCTTACTATTCTATAGGTACAACAAAGCAACGACAAACGATCTTGCTATTCTATAGGTAGAAGAAAACAAAGCAATGACCAATGGAACAAATAGAAAACGACGATTTCATAGGAAATCGAATTGGTCTTCGCAAAGACTGAAAAGTCTTGTCAAAGAATGGGATCTTCTCCAAGACAAAGCCACTGAGAATGGAATTGGAATTACTTTTGTAACCTTTTGCAAGAATAATGGGATCCCATACAGTACTCTTCAACCGTATTGTTGTAGAGACAAATCAAAGCGGAGGAAGCTTACGACAAATCGTCGGGCACTCATTCCTAGTGAACAATTGAAGACTTTTGTCAATGATTCGTTGGGCTTGAAGAAATCAATTCTAATTCAAGAGTTGAAGAAGAAGTTTGGTTTGAACCTCAGGCAAGCTCATAACCAATACAACAATCACATCAAGTCACTTGAAGTTGGAGTAAGAGAAACTTTTATTGGTCGTAAAGTTGCAAAGTACTTCAAATGCAAGGATAAAATCTTCTGTGGTGCTGTAATCTCGTATGACCACGCTGAGCACTGGTGGAGCGTCCGTTACGATGATGGCGACATTGAGGAAATGGACTCTGATGAGTTAGAACTTGCTAGAAACTTGTATGTTGCCTGGAACGTTCCTCATTCATTCTCAAACAGTTCGAACGGAGAGAATGGCCAGTATCTTGTTTATCAATTGCGAAGATTGGATGGTAGATACCGCCAGCATCCCTTGAGAAACCACCAGCCAGCTTCAGTAAAGAATGCTAACCGTGGTGTGACGGATGGTGCATACTACTCGGCTGCATCGATACAAGTGGCAATTTCTGTTTCAACACATGAGAACGATTTGTTCATACTCCATAGGGGATTGCACCACGTGCCGCATGGCACTGGCTTCCTTAGGACCAAGGATGCTTCTGATATTGTTCTTCGTAACAATGATGTTGATGTGATTGACGTCCCCGAGGACATGGCTAGATTCGGCATAGATAGAGAGGACGATGGAGTCTTCGTCTTTAGGAGCGGGACTAATGAAGTTGGAATGGTCTCAATGACGAGCGTCGCCATAAAGAAAGCATTTCTTCAATTTTTGAGGCATGAACAGTGCAAGAGATACTTGAGTGCCGACGTTGGTCGTGATGTTGGCAACAACGTCTATCGGTACGATTTGTTGTTCAATCAAGGTCAGGGTAATTGCGACAAATACTCAGACATCAATGGTAATATTGTTGTGGACAGTGGCGGGAATCCGTTGCGAGTTCCCTTTTTGAGGAATCAAACAGAGATGCTTCGATTCATGCCTGACACAATCAAGGAGGAATTGACTCGTGTGCTAGTTGGTATGGATAAAGTGACACAGCGGGTCTACCCCGGTGCATTCCCAGATGAGAGGCGGCGTGATTTGGTACATGATTACTTTGTTAGCGCTTATCTGGGAGATGATGTCAGAATGAATTGGGAATATATTGGCATTATAGCGAGACAACTTACGAATAACGATCGTCTTGCTATGCATTTAGATAGCAAGAATGACTGGAGGAATGGTTACGATTACTGCACGACATATTCATTCGTCATTGACGGATACAGAGTCACTATTGTCGCTGCTTGCAAACAAGATTTTGGAAGTCTCATGGATCGTCTGGATGAAGTGGAGGTTGAGGGTGGTCGATTCCTGTCTCATGAAACTAAACTTAGGCATATGACATGGAGAAATTGAGATGAATAGTAAACGTACATTTTCTTTCTTTTAATTGTTTACAGATACAGTGTTTAGGCCACGGTAACTCTCCAAAATAGCATACACAGGCATAAACCCAACTTCATCGCCAAAGTCCTTTGCTGGTAGGGTAACACGGAGGTGCTTACGGTTCATGTGCTCAGTTCCAATTTTGGTAGTATCTGCTACTTAGATGCCGATGATGTCTCGTGCATATAGCTGCAGTGCCAAGCCATGAATTGGGCCCATATGTCTTGATGGGATCTCGTCTTTGTGAAAGATGTTGTTTTTCTCTTTTTTCAATGCCTGAATAAATTTGGAAGGCGTCTGATGAGTTGTTGTTTGCTGTTGTTGAATATTGTTTGTTAGGAATGATTTCAGCTTGTTCGCATGGAAACGGTTAGTGGGTGCAGCCAGGCCTACGTATGTCCAAACATGCTTTCCAAGCCAGTCAATCCACTGGCTATCGCCCTCCATCTTGGCAAGTTCCCAGAGTTTGGGATACTTTCTAACCGAACCCGCGGTGGTTGTTTCGTCCTCCTCCTCAACTCTGTCCTTGTTTTGATTTGATTTGGACTTCTCTGCAGCATCAGAATCAACGGCACGAGTGAAATCCACAAAAATATCATCTTCTTCTGCAGTGTGATTCTCTCTCCCCCCGACGATGTTGCGATATATCGCTCGACCTCTCCAGAATGGTCCTCGATGATGTGAGGAAACTGCCGCCGTTGCAATTGCGTGTTCAGCTTGTTGCACATAGCGTGCGTATGCCTCGTTATGCATTTGCACTCGTAGCCATTCCAAGAAGTATCGAAAGACAGAATTGCCCATCTAACAAACGAGGAATGAAAATATTGTTTTAGTCTATTGCGGGGAACATACAACAATAATTATTGCATAGTTGCAAACAAATCAACTCACCGAATGAGCCACCATAATCCCCGGCAAGCCATTACTCTCCACAGCCGCCTCAATCTTTTTCCTCATCAAAGTTAAAAACCCATCCCGTGACTCCATCTTATCAGGACTCAACCTCCAATCATACGGCAATGCAACAATACTCGTAACATCATATCCCAAATTATCAGCCAGCCATTGGATCAACCATGCGTAGACGGTGTTGGTACCACCCACGAGTAAATTGGACGAGATGGATCCGGGAGCCAACGATGAGATGGAATCGAGTCCTTCATCGGGGCGGAGTTTGCATCCATGCATTTTTGTTGTTGTTTCTTCACCGTCTTGTTGCTTGTCATTGTCTCCACCATCACTCTCTGTCACAACTGTTCTATTATAACCATCATCACTACTTCTATCANTGCTTGTCATTGTCTCCACCATCACTCTCTGTCACAACTGTTCTATTATAACCATCATCACTACTTCTATCATCATCATCATCATCATAATCACTCTGATATCGTCCCAACGTCATGCACTCACTCCAACACCTAACATCAATCGTGGCCATTTGTATCAATAAATTCATATTGAGCCAAACGTGATCCAACATTTTAATATCAGACAAGAGTGGCGATTGTGGACATGGCTTATGCTTCCATGAAACGAGACGTGTGGATGCCAGTCCTGGTAGGAGAAAGACTGGTGGTCTGAGATTCTTGTTGTTGTTGTTGTTATTGTTGCCGTCAACATTGCCGTGGTTGGTTTTGGTGTTGGTACTACCACGTAATCGATCTCTCATTTTCAAAATGTTATCATCTGTTCCCCAGTGTTTATCGACTAGAATTGTTTTTGACTTTTTGCCCTTCTTCTTCTTTTTTGATGTCGAGGCAGATTGTTTATCTTTCTCTGCTGCAACTTCTGCATCCAATGATGATGATGATGATGATGATGATGATGTTGTGGGTGGCAAAGTGACTTCTTCATTATCACTGTGGTCTAGAACTTCATCACCACCACATTCATCAGACGCTGTACATTCTTGATGATTGCCACCATCAAGATTCTCTTGCTCCGTTCCACCCTCTTGCTGTTGTTCCACATTACGCTGATCGTCAACGTTATTTCTACAATCCTCATCATCTTCAACATCGTCTTGTTCTTCCGGTAATGACTCATCCGGATCATCACCACCATATCCCCATGACAAAGTTTCCAATCCAGCAGAAGAAGAACTAGCTTCATCTGATCCACCATTACCTTCTACTTCTTCGCCATTATCATCTTCCCAAACTTGAATATACTGAGTTTCCACTGTACTATCCGGTGGATGCCAACAATTCACTCCAATCACATTCTTTTTCTTCATTGTCTGTTCATTCTTCATTATTTCTCCCTCTAGTAACTCATCCAAGCACGAAGGATCCGCTGCAAATGGATCATAAAATCCATCTTCAATCATGTCATTTTGGTGCAATGTTTCATAGTTCAATCTATCCAACTTGGTTTGCTTGGTATTGTCGATATTATTATTATTCTTATTTTGAGAAGAAGAAGAGGAGGAGCCCAAGCCGACAATTCCACTGCGCTCTAGTTGAAGTATGTCATCGAGGCCTAGTAGAGTGATTCTTCGGTGTAGTTGGGAGTTGAGTAACTCGTGTTGTGTCGTTTTGGCGGGTGCATCCTGTGACTTTGCAGCTGCAGCGTGTTGACCAGTGGTAGCATCGCTAGTTATATCATCTTGTGGATCATTTGACAGTGGCGGCGTCGGTGGTTGCTGCTGCGCGGCAGTCCACAAGAGAGGACGGGAGATGATGAACGTGATGGAGAAAAGGGACAACAGAGATTTTAAATGGTAGATTATTTTCTTTGATTTTGTTGTGGCGCTCCTCATTCTTTCTTGTTAGAATAGTATTCGTGTTTGAGATGATGATTGTCGATAATATTGTTATGATAGTGCAGTTGACGTTGGTGCCATGGCATCTATTTACGCAACAAACTATTACAGAGCAGAGCAGAGAGTCGGTTAGTAGAGATTAGGAAGATTCAAGAACGTGGAATGAAGGTGGAAGTGGAGTGTCAGCTCAGCTTGGCTTGGCGGACCATTTTTGAGATGGGCATCTTTATCACATCATCATTCGCCTGCATGGTTGGTTCGGGGGGCCCAGCGCGGTCGCCCGCCTCCCCCCCAACTCAAGCCCCAACCCTCCCTCTTTCCACCGTATCGTTCGTAGTGTAGCACCTCCACTGATGACGAGGTTGGCAATTGGCAAGTAATTCTCAAAGGCCCACCACCAACAATACGTACTTCAGGGAGAGATAAAAAAACAAGGCCCCGCCACTAACAAAACTTTTNCGGTCTGCCGACGAAATTCTCAGGTGCAACATGAACCAATTGGCCAAACAACGGAGGAGGCATGATGAAGGGTGGTCGTTGGCTTGTCGTTGATTGCGATATTGATGGATGTACTCCTATTGTGATGTGATATGGCCGTTGCAAAGCGGATGTCATGGTGGTTCAAAAGAGGAAGCTGTTTGATTTGGCAAAAATTTAAACGTAGGAACTAGTATTGCTCTACGAGCTAATAAAACGTTTTTTTTGCCTTGTTTTTTTATCTCTCCCTGAAGTACGTAATAATATTACTCAACGAACTAACCAACTCTCTAGATAGACAGGTGAGCCATTTTCCACATATTATATACAACGCACAACAGGAAAACGATTTTGAAGGCGTTACCGCACCGTTCACGAGATGTGTATGTACGATATTATATTACTTATTTATCTTTGTGTAATGTTGTAGGAGCAAGGTTAGATATATTGAATATTGTAACTACTAATTAGCCAAAAGAACAGACATATGACTATCATTCATGGACGATATTGTTCGCAGAGCAGCAGCAACTTGATAGTAGGATGACCAACGTGTGGAAATGGCTCTGCGCATATAAATTCCTCTTTTTTTCATGATCAATATCATATATTATTTCGCACTGACGCAAATCTTTTCTTTTTCAATAACTCTCGTTTTTCACATATCTTCTCAGGTCAGTTTTGAGATAGCCAAGAGCAACAATATCAAATCAATACGTCAATACGTCACCAAGAACCATGCCACAATACGCATCAATTTCAACCCCTTCCATCATCATTCCAACACTCCTACTCCTCCTCATAATCATCACCTGTAAAAGTCATGAACTTATAGGATTCATCTACGGACCCTCCTCTCAACTCTTTGCAACAAAACAACAAATTATTCAGGCTAATCTCCTCTCTCGCATCTTATCCAATAACGAATCAAAAACAACAACAACTACTACTACTATTACTACTACAGTAACGACATGGATGGCAAGAATTGCAACTACAGCGGAACAAATCTACAATCCTCATTATGAATTAGCCTACCAACATGATTGTAAAACGTGTATATTGCATGATGCAGGAGTAATTGCGGCACTGTTTGCAATCTTACATGCAAGTAACTTCTTTGGTGATACTATTTCCAAGCGACAACAACAACAACAACGACGACGATTTCATTATTTCTTCATGGCGGGAGCACTGTTTGTTCTACCAGGTATGATTGGACAACTAGTGATTTCCAAAACGATACCCATTGAAATTGTATTGTTGAATCGTTTTAATACTGATACATCATTGAGTGGGATGTTGGAAAGTTTACTATATGTGGGATATTGTTCATGGAAGAGTGTATTGGATCATCATTATGATGGTGGTGATGGGGTTTATCGTATTGTGGCGATGGGAAATGCAATGTATGAATTGAAAGTTGTTGGAGTGGCCCTTGCATTGGTTGCCTTTTTCCTTGGATAGGTTGAATAATTTTTTTGAGAGGGTGGAGCATCTGCGGCGGAGTACAAATATAATCAATTTCTTAGACTTGCACTTACGTTGTCATCGGTTCATTCTTTGTCTCCTACAAACTACTCACACACTTATTCTGCTGCAATGGATTGTGGACAGTGTGCAGATTCGATGAGCTTGACAAATCGGCTCGTCTGGTACAGTGCATAGAGCGGTGGGCAGGTATATTCTGTTGAACTCGTTGGACCTGAATAAGCATTGAATGTAGGACCAGATCCAGATTTTTGGTGTCATCACATTCAACACAGGCTTTGAGAGCGCTTTCAGGTGGAGGACGTCCTTGGTCGAGGAGAAAATATCCAAGCAGATGCAGATGGATGGATAGCTCTCTAAAGATAGATTGTTGAAGAATAGAGCAAAATAATTCGTGCGCATGTGCATTCTACCTGTCCTAAGCATCAGCTATTGCTAGCCCATGCATGCTACTTACAGTAAGGCACTAAGTATCACTTCCATCCTCCACAACAACACCTTCTACCCGCATAGCTGCATCATTATAATGCATCTGATATGGCTCTCGCAAAGGATCTGTACGTTTCTGAATGACAACCATGTACGAATTATGATGAGTCGTATCTCTCGCCCACTTGCTTCCAACTCGTCTCAGCCATTCTTCCCATGCTCGATGCCCAATTGCTGTATCAACCCAAATTGTATCATGCCCCTCGAGAATATCTCTTGTTGCTTGTTGGAGCTTCGAAGGATCGTCGTGGAATTTGGATACCCCATTACCTCTACCTGTTATTCCAATGTCTTCAATTATGTAATACCCCCCAGGCTTTAGGCAGGGAAAGAGCTTTTGCAAGAATGTTTCTTGAGAACTTGCCGAGTGTGGTCCGTCATCAATGATGATATCCATAGATTCTGGAATGAAGCCTAAATCTGCCATGGTGATATTTTGTTGAAGAATGTCCACTATATGCGTATGGACCCGTTCCTTCAACAAGTCGAGATTGTTCTGAACGACACGTTTTGGTGGGTATTTATCAAAACCATGTATTTCCGCGTGTGGAAAGTATCGAAACCATGCTTGGATGGATTGTCCATGGCTAATCCCAATCTCAGTAATATTAGTAACTGAATGTCGAATATTTGCAAAAATCATATTGTATAATTTCACATAGGAATGGTCGTCTCTTGATTTGTCTGATTTGTATTTGTACATGAGTTCTTCGATGTAGTTGTGAGATTCTTTTGGAGGGGGAATTTCGAGTTTGTTGGTGCTCGTTGTGGATGCCCCCGCCCCCTCCATTATTGCATTGTTGTAATTGATTAAAACTCCTGCAGTGCATGCGAGGGCGAAGAGCAGCTTGATTGAATTGGTGATTTTGAGTTGCCCTCGCTCGGGCGGAGGGCTGTTGAGTGTCATGGTTCTGGTTCTGGATCTACGATCTACTCCTGATCTACTCGATATGTAGATAGATGAAAGATGTCGGATGTCCGTCGGCCGTCGGCCGGAGCAAGCCGGCGGCATGCAACCCAAAAACAATACATACTGAATTCCTACGTAACGGGGCCTCATGCTCAAGGTTGATTCCCCTTCTCTCGTCTCTCTTGTGCGGCCCGCCCCCGTTGGTACCTGTAGAGGGGTTAGCCCCCAATCTGCCCGCGTTTTGGTCTTGCAAATTGCAAATTCAAATCAGATCCTGTCAGATCGATCGATTTTTTACACGACTCATTCAAGATAAGTAGGTTAACAAGAAGCACTCTTCCGCCACAATTAAGTCATTCAAATACTTAAAACAAATAAAATCAATTGATATGAGTCAACCAAAAGAAAACAACAACAACATTCGTTCCCTGGATGATGCTGCAGAGGGCAGCAGCAGCAAAAGGCCCAAAAAATCCGATGACAGAACTCCAGCCGTCGTCATGACATTCTCGGCCGCTCAGTAAGTGACTCATAATGTCCATTATTTGATCCATATGATACTTTCCCCCATTGACGTACTAACTTTATTTCCTGCTATGCACTTGCCAGTGATCGATTTGCTCGCTTACAACTTCTAGGCTCACATACTCTGTACCATCTCGTCTCAGCCCTCTGCAAGTACACCCCCGTTGGATACGAAGGATCTGAAACAGCGAACGATCATTTGTGGTACGTGACTGTCGATGACACCAAATATGAATCATCTGACCACCCTCATGGCATCGAAACCTTTGATCAAGAGGCGTTACGTGCCAATCAAACCAGATTGGACAGTCTGCCACTGTATGAAGGCTGCAAGCTTCATCTGACCTATGATATGGGGACTACAAGTTTCTACACTATATCCTATATGGGACAACGACCTTTGACAAGTGAAGAAAATCGTGGCATGTTCCCAAGGAACAAAGTCAGCAACGCCATGCCTCCCACATATGTCAGATATGTGCCCCCCACTCTCAATGGGAATGAGCCACTCAATCTCGACACGACCTTCCCCGATCTACAACGATACATATTCAATGGTAACACCACCGTAAATCTATTTCAAGCGGGGAAGAAGAAGAATTATGGTTTTATCCAGAAAGACAGTGGAGTCCTTGGCATGTTATATCTACCTGTAAAAGCTGATGATCTGGCAAATTATATCAACTATTTCAATGATGGTGCAAGAGTCCCTGCTGCAGGAATGTACGGTTGGCACTCAGTGGTGATGCTTCCCCGGTCAAAACTAACAAATGCACTCGAGAAGAAGTACTGTGCTGATGTAGAACCGGGATTTTGCGATGCACTCATCGGTGCAGACATGTTCCGAACAGCGGGAAGCAATGATCTCAATGCTTACTTTCCAAAAATTGCAGCCTTGGCAGGCTATCGGAGAGATAGTCGAGTTCCCAAGGGATGGGTCACCTTCACCAAGCGGGGGAACACTTGCAACTTGGTGATTTGTTCGGGTGATTCTGTGAATCACAAGTCGAATGCTCCCAAGGGGACAGCGTATGATGGTATGGATCAACATAAACCAGTTGAGGAGCCACTTATTCAAGTATCAGGTGTTAACGTTGGTGGATTGAATGACCTGTTCTGTGTTGTGGAGGGGCTGTTGATGACATTGTAATCGAGAACTGGGGAGTATGGTTGTTCTTTGAGACTGAGAAGCAGCCCGTCCGATTGAGTGTATAGGAACTATATATGGGAATAGATCAATGAAGTTGTTAGACGACATTATTGCTTCACGAGTATAGTAGCTTGTTGCACTTGACACACAGTCATCCTCCTCGGCACTGCCCACTTATTACTTCTTTCTATCTTTAATGCTGTTACAACGCAACTTAGAGTTGATGCAAGTCAACCCATCTACAGTGCAGACTATGGATTAATGTGATAAGAGATGATAAAATGATATTCTGAAGTGTGTGTATGTATACATATTAGCTTTTTTAGTTGTTAACAAGAGTTTGTTTTACACGAAGAAACAAATAATTTACATGCAAATGTCACCACTTGACATATACTTGACACATTAAGATAGAATATTGTTTTCGAGGCATTTGTTGAGAGAGATTGTAAACATCTTAGTTATTGTTGTGTCCGAGCCTAATTGTGATGAGGCGGGGAATCGTAGCAACCTCTCTATAGAAAGCTAGCTAGCTGCTTATGGTAGGTCAACCGTTCTCATTATCGTTCCTCATCCTCGTCGTCTTCTTCTTCTTTGGTATTCTGCTGAATAGGAACAAACCCGCTTCTATTTCGCCGTGTCTCCACTGTTTGTTGCGCAGCAGAAAGACGATTACCATGACCCTCTGTAACGCGATGTACAGAAGACGTTTGATTACTTTGCCTCATTTGCAAGTGAATCCGAGGTATGGGAGGCATCATCGCTTCATTTGGGTTGGCATGAATTGACGACATGGAATTCAATGAGAGTAAAGGAGCATCGTCGTCATCATCGTTGGTTGTACTAATCAGATGAGACTGCGGAAGTGACTCTGGTGGAATTCTTCGCGAGAGTGTCGGTATTGATAATGCCGAGGAATGTTGATCTAGTTGTGCCGAGATCGACTCAGCGGATGGAGGATCGTTGGTGATGAAGTCCAAGCTGTTGTCTCTTCTCCTTCGGTTCAGTGGCGGTGGGGTTGTGGCTGAGGGCTTTCTGCTCTCCATATTATCTTCGGGTGTTGAAGGGTAGCCTGGGCGAGCTTCTTGGCACGCAGCTGCTGATGGCTTCTTCGTATCGATATTGACCTCGTCATCTTTATCTTCGCTCATGCTAGCATCTATCACGATATTATCCACCTCCATCATATCGACATCGGCATCTCCTTTCTTGGTAGTATCATCCACCACTGCATCAACGGCATGTTGTGGACGAAGATGCAAAAAGTCGATGATGCAGTTACCGCAGCCACTTTCATCAGGCACAACTGTCGATTCTGACGACCATGTATCACTCGGCTTTCGTGCCGAAGAATCACCTGGCTGCGTTGCCAACGAGTCGTCCATTGAGCGAGGGCAAGGCGCTGCCGCTAAATAGTTGATTGTGCAAGCTGCCTCTGATGTAGGAGTATTACGTACTGTACGCTGCGCGCATCATGCTATTGTGTAGAAGTAGTACGCAACAGGAACCGAAAGACAAAAGACCCCTATCAGATGTCAGGGATTTCAACGTGCGTTGACCCTGCCGTTTCGTTCCTAATTGCAAAACATGGGTGTGATTAAAAAGTCCTGCCATGTATGGCCCTTTATCGCTGGGATACCAAATTTGTCGAGCGGTGATTATTTTCATTTTCTGACACGCGCGGTGGGTGTCGGCGGCAAGTTTCGACAAAAGATAATTTTTTAAAGGTCAGAGAAGAAGTTATCTCGGTCGTGTTAGGTGACGTGCTTGCGTTGTAAGAGAATGAAGATTAGGTGTGGATGCGGATGTGGATGTCTTTGGGGAGAGAAGAGTACATACTTGATAGGAACAGGATTGAAGATAAGTGGGTTTAGGAAGGGGTGAAGATTCTCGAGTCTCAGAGGATATTGTTTTGTGTCATTCGGAGACTGAACTTCAGGAAGATTGAGTCTTGGATAGTTTGTAGTTAAAGAATCTAGATTTGAATTTGATCAGATTATCTATTCTATCATCAGAATGCTATCAAGCACGTGACTCCCCACGACCACGAAATGCTCTTGTTTCTAATCAGGTTCTAGCTGCATTGAATCTCTAAATCTGAGCAACACCTCCATCCACCGCCAACTCCGCTCCAAGCATATACGATGACTCATCAGATGCCAAGAATACAACCGGATCAGCAATCTCTTTTGGATCGGCAAATCAACCCATTGGAACATATGCGCTTGCACTCTCTTGATCCGTTTCGGCATGAATTCTTGTGGCAGTCATACCCGGCGAAATTGCATTCACTCGGATGCCTTTTGTTGGCATGAGTTCTGCGGAAAGGCTCCTCACAAGACTACGAAGTGCAGCCTTGGTTGCAGCATATACTGATAAACCAGCCTCGCCCTTCGACCCCGAGCACGACGTTGTAAGGATGATGGAAGACCCCTTGGACATCAGGGGGAGTGCCTTTTGGACGGTGAAGAATGCCCCCTTCACATTGACATTAAAGAGGAAATCAAAGTTGTCTTCCGTTTCTTCTTCGACTGAGCCTGGCGTGGCAACCCCGGCGTTGGCAAAGAGAACATCCACTCTACCATGTAACTCCTTCACAGTACTGAACAATTGTTCCAGATCACTCAGTTTGGACACATCTCCTTGAACTGCCGTGCAGACTTCTTCACCCAACTGCGATACTGCATCATCCTTCTTTCTTCCTGCCGAACACGACAACCTTTGCTCCTTCTTCGGCGAAGCGCTGTGCAGTTGCGAGTCCAATACCTGCACTGCCACCGGTGATTACGGCGATCTTGCCATCGAGACGCTTGCTCATCGTTGTTGGAATTTATATTTTCAGGATGTGGATGTGGTTGTATGAGCCGCCTTATTCGCCGCCAGTGCTGCTGCGTAGATATTAAGCAACCACCGACTCTCTCTATGTACTTAGCAACAGATTGAGTACATGTTGTGTTTTTCATGAGAGAGACGCGTGTTCTTTGTTCCTGGTTCGATGTTGAGTAATGTAAAAGTCGTAATGGCTCAATGACTTATTTTAATACTACCAGGCATGATACACGATATTCTACCTACCAGCTGCTAAGTACATACCAGACACTTGTGTTTTCCCATATGTAGAATAGTAGAGCAGGATGCAGCTTTAGAAGACGGACACACACTAAGGTGAAAGCTTTGATTTATTATGCTGTTGTTAGCGCAGAGAGTTTCATGCTAGCAATTATACCCCTACTACCATCCCAATTAATTCGAAATTCACTCGCACGCCCAAAATAAACTCCTCAATCTCAATCACGATACATCCCCAATGAATCTCCCTCTAAAAGTCATCACCTCGACTCAAAATCTCCTTACAAGTCGGTCTCAAAATCAATGTATGTTCATACTGAGCAGTATAACTTCCCTTCACATCACACAAGGGAGGATAAGCCTGAACAATCCCCACATCGCACAAATTCTTCAATGCACCCATATACTTCTCTTGTTTCCCCTTATTGCCATTGACAGTAAAAGATCCACCATCCTCACGTTCCAACCATCTTCGACAGAATGCCAATGTACCAAAAGTTTTGTTAATATGTCCCAATAACTTCTTGGAGCGGGGCAAACGCAACGGCACATGTGGAGCATGGAAGTTCTTCATGTAGTGCGAACACTCTAAATCTTCGACGATGTATCCACGTCCGGTGGTGCCAAAGGTTTCAATGGCGAATATTTCACCCTCTTCCATTTTTGTTTGGTCGTCGGATTTAACGATTGGGACGGATTTGCCTGCGTGGATTTGGTAGGGTCCGATGGAATGGCCGTTGAGGTTGCGTATGCACTTGGAAGTTCAGAGAAGAGAGATGAGAGATGAGATGGTGAGTTTGTTATTGGCGGCCAACAAGCAACCAGAGCATATCATTCGTACGAAAGCAAGCTACTGTCATTGCAAAACTCGGATCTTGCAGCAATCCAATAGCTCGACTGTCACATCACAACCTTGTTCCAGATTCATCATCATCTACATCAACTCACCTTGACAGGAAAAGTCTTCCCATCCAACTCCACCTCATAACTCTCCATAACCTCCTCCACACTCTCCCCCACATCACACAACCTAACACCAATCCCCGCCGCCTTAATCCCCGCATTCGTCGCCTCCTTCACCGCCTCCAACAACATATCATACTTGGGATTAAAGGCCACAGTCCACGCACAGTCAATAATCCGTCCATCAATCTGAGTTCCAAAATCGACCTTCATGACATCATCATATTGCAATACGGTATCATCGCCGACATTGGGGGTGTAATGTGCCGCGACGTGATTGATACTACATCCGGTGGGGAACCCAATGCCCCGTTCCAATCCATGCTCTTGGACGAGCTTTCGATTGCATTCCTCGAGACGTTCGCACATGTCTACCAATTTAATACCAGGTTTGATGAATGATTGTGCGTAGTGGCGTACTTGACGGTGGACCTCGGATGCATGACGGAGTTTATCGTACAAGTTCGCCTCGAGACGTTCATTGTGACGCAATTCTTCGGAGGAGATGCGATGAGAGTTAGATTCGAGTGGGTGGGGCTGGATCTCCCCTTGAGGAAAGGGCGGCAGAGCTGATGATGATGATGATTGTTGTTGTTCAGTTGTTTCATCGCCACGGAAGAGATTGGCGACGGGTATAGATGGTGGTTCTGTTTGACCGTGTGCGACGTAGTAATCGGTAAAGCTGCCTTCGTTGAGCATGCGGCCCTCTGCTTTTTGGGTGGGTGTGCCCTTGGCGAGGCCGGATGCAGATTTCTTCTTCTTCTTCTTTTCTACAAATATATCAATTACAGAGATTTTGTGCGTTAGACGACAGTTGATATGTTGGCTGATTGCAACAGATTGGCATGCAAAATATAAACAAACAAGAAGACATAAAATATGAGCAGGCACACAATACATAGACATGTGATGTAAAACTCACTCTTCTTTTTCTTCTTTTTGACCGCGCCATCTTCGGCAGCTACATCTTCGTCGTCCTCATTCTCAGCGTCGTTATCATCAATGACTTCTTCGTCGGCAGCAGTCATCTTTGGATCTTCTTCTTGCGTCATGGTGATGGCTAGCGTATGTACTGATTGCTTTTGGACATCGACATGGAAGTAATCTCATTCAGTGGGAGGCGGAGGGATTTCCCGCAAAAAGAATGGGCTTCACGCAAAGAGACAGACAGACGCCAGACACGTGTCTTTTAGAACTTAAGTAACTTGCTTGCAACTCGAATCTGTATGGTACCCCTTCCACCTTGCTTCCTGAACCTTTCTTCCATCCTGACCCTATCAAGTAAAAACTCTTCTTTCCTTAACGACATCCACATCCGCAACTAATCTTCACTCTCTTACAACGCAAGCACGTCACCCAACACGAAAGCAATTCCAACTGCTGCGATGGCAGACATGAACAGACCAATCTTACTTCCAGACGAAGGCTCCTCATCCTTGACTGCGTCCTGATCCTGACTCACGCCATTGAGCAACGCATCATACTCCGCAGCCTTGTCCTCATCAAGTTTCTTCATAAATGCGCATCCCAAGAGCTCTGCATCCGAACCTAGGAGGTACACAGCTAAATTGTGCTCCGATTCGCCTCCGTTGATAAGCTCTGCCAAAGAGACAGGCAACAATGTGGAATTGTCTTGAATTTCACGAATACGTTGTTGGAACCAGCCCCCTTCACCTCCAACCTTCCCGAGTTCATCGACAACATAGGTTACTGGATCTGCAAGCTGAAATTTCAAGGCCGTGCCATAAGAGTCGGCGGTGCATTCCTCAGAGTCCGAAATGGCAACGCTTAGAGTCCCGTCGAGATTGCCTTCTGAAAAAGTGGCATTTGTTGCAACAAAAGTTTCATCCTCACCGAGTTTTCCCATTACCGCATGACCATCCACACTTGCTGGTGCATCCCCTTCAAGCTTTCGGCGACGATCTGGCGGCGCGAATGTTCCGCCATGTGTTGCCTATTACACAATAATCGAGTGAAAATAACGGCATAGCAGAAGGAAAAGCAAATGGAAAGGTGAGTATTCGTTAATGAGTATGCAACACATGCAGGCAAAACTTTTCGAGACACATGAGAGCATGAAAATTGTGCACACAACTTGAACTTACAAGCTACAATGATGAACATACAAGAGAGCGGAGAGAAGAATTCGTTAATGAGTATGCAGCACATGCAGGACAAACTTTTGGATAAGCAACACATGCAGGACAAACTTTTCGAGACACACGTGAGCATGAAAATTGTGCACACAACTTGAACTTACAACCTACAATGATGAACATACATACGAGAGAGCAGAGAGAAGTCAGTAGTTAGATAACCTGTATCGCTTGAATAGAGAGATGTGTGCGAGGAAATGCAATATAATATACTTACAATCTGTGACGAACATACGAGAGTGTACCAGTTAGATAACCTGTATCGTTTGAATAGAGAGATGTGTGCGAGGAAATATCCCCCCCCTCCCGATCTAACACACACCGAGATTATTACTAAAACTGAAGCCAAGATGCAATCAAATCGCACTTACCGCATCAACACCGTTAAATCCCTGGCTTGATAGGAGTGCAGGACCGAGACCTCCGATGACTTTGAGTGCTGTGCCAAACTTCATATTCGTGCGATTTTATGTTGCTACCAATTGACTGCTAATTATTGAGCTGGGATTTACAAAAGAATTCGAGGGGACATCAGAGTGAGGATAAATAATTATTGAAGATAAGTATTGCCACATCAAAAATAATCGATGTGCCTCGTGCCTCCCCTCTCCCCCGAAACAATATCGATGCAAAACGAGAGCCAAAAATAAAAAACAATCTCTCGGGCACGCATCGGCGCAGCTCACATTATTTTTTGACTCCCCTTCCAATAGATGATATTGAGAGGGCAACTATCACTTAACTCTTTATCCAGCAGCGAGAAGATTTACCTGAGCGGCAGGTGGCAGGATCTTTAAATCACGGTGATGGCGGACCTTCAGATCAGGGATCCCCAATTAAGACGGTGTCTTCCAAAGATACCAATAGGCGTAGGAATTCTGTATGAAACTTGCCGGGCCAAATTTGTCCAGATTAGAACTTTTGGTGAATACAATGGGCACGGGAACAACAAAAACGATTGACAAAATTCCATGCAACACCCACCTGGCTCCTCTAAAGTACACCCACTTCTGTGCAATTGGCCACTCTATCCCTACAGGAATGCTCAGCAGAAAATCTATCTATTGAAACAGCTCCAACAACTATTAATACATCAAAATCGATTCATCATCCTTGCCTGCAAATAACTTGACAAATTACGTGATCAGTGGTGCAAATACACGACCCCCTTTCAAATCTCTGGAGGGAATCATGATGGCACGAATAGCATCTCTATTATTGAGTCGTCTCTTGCTGGTATCATCGACTGTGGCGACGGTGGTCGCAGTTGACAGCAAAAGCAGCAGTTCGTCTCACATCCCTCGCAGCAATAGCAATCGCTCGCTCCAATCCAACGAAGCCATCACAGAAGATCAATACCAATTCTGCCTCAATGATCTTCTCACCTCCGATCAAAATGGCGATTACGAACTAAGCGCAGACGAATTCATCCGCTTCGTGACATTCAACTCGGCCGGGTACGGATATACCTGGGGCTATGCCGCTGGACAAACCTCCCTCGATAAATTGCCGCTCAACTTCCCCATGCTGTTCTACACACAGGCATGTTTGTGTTCGCAAGACTCTGAGTCACAAGGGTGCTGCTCAGCCGAAAATGCGCATATTGACATATTTGCAGGGCCGCAGTATGGATCTGGCATCACGGAAAAACAGGATATTTACATGAGAATGTTTTGTACCGAGGCGTATCATGCGTATTCAGTGACATTCGCCCCAACGCGTTTGCCTACCCCCCCGCCCGTGACGGGGGCGCCTACACCATCTCCAGTGGAGGCTACTCCATCACCAACAATATTATCGACTACGACTACTCCACCGCCGACACCTCTATCCACGCCGGATAGTACAGTCGCCTCAACGCCTCCACCAACTCCACTGCCAACAACTCCCCAGCCCACTCCAGCTGGAACTACCACGCTCTTACCCATCCCAGTCCAATATGGGATATCCTCTGATTGCGGTGTAACAGCCTACGATGTCATGACTGCCAATCGTAACACCATCAAGGATGGGTTGGAGGTGGCTACCGAGACGGCTGTGATTAATATATTGAATACTACCAGTTGGCCGTGGACCAAGAGTTCTTCTTCGATCCGTATAGCGAATATACCAAAGAAGGTTGGTCTGGAGAAGAATAAGGTAGTAGCCGCCGCCACAAGTATTGAGGTTGAGGAGGAGGAGTTAGTTGTGGAGTTGCCTCATTTGATTCGATATGATGAATTAGTTCCAGTTGAAAAGAGGAATGTGGATGATACTGTGGGAAATGGAGTGATGTCCTTTATGCTCCTCAATCAAAAGCCACGACGACAGCGTCTACTGAAACAGGATGGCTTTTCTTCGGATAATCAACGTCAGCAGAAGAGGCTGTTGAGCAGGGGGACGAACAATCGTCGAAACTTGGTATACTACACAAGTAACAATGTCGAAATCACCGATGTCGAAGATTCCAACCAACAATCGGCTTGTCCACCTGGTCTAAATTGCATGATTGTATCCTCAGTGGTTCGCGTAACATTGGAGCCGGGAGATGATCCGCAAGTTGTGACACAAACAATTGAAGAGGGATTACAACAGAGCTACCAGGATGGAAGTTTCTTCGCGGGTATTCCAGAGGATACAGTGCTTTGTCCCCCTGAGGACAGTGAGATGCCCTCATCTTCTCCTACAATTGCAAATGATGAAACTGCTGAGCCAACGCCTTTGCCTAGTGCAGCGCCGACGTCTGCCTCTAGTGGTGAGAGCACCATGATGCCTTCGTCGGTCTCAAGTGGTGAGAGCACCATGATGCCTTCGTCGGTCTCGAGTGGTGAGAGCACCATGATGCCTTCGTCGGTCTCGAGTGTTGAGAGCACCATGATGCCTTCGTCGAACTCGAGTGGTGAGAGCACCATGATGCCTTCGTCAATGGCCAGTGGGACTCCAGTACCAACTGCACCAAGTACTCCAATTACAACTGGTGGCAATGAAACAATAGTACCCAGTATGATGCCTTCGTTAGCATCAAGTGGGACAACAGCAACACCATCTACCTCGGCCTCGGGTGGTGCTTCCAGTATGATGCCCTCGTCGGCTGGTACAACAGGCGACGGAACCCCAGCGCCTAGCACTAATTCAAGCGAAGCAACACCACCTAGCGCCATGCCATCCATTTCTTCGGGAGGGGAGAGTGCCTCACCCAGTGCCGCAGCAACCAGCGCTGCAACCTTAACAAAACTTTTAGTGACGATAAATTACGACATTGAGAACCAATGTGGCCTTGATGCGGTGAAAGTGATGAATGAAGACGGAAACACACTGAAATCGGGCTTGATAGCTGCAACGACAACTGTGGCGATCAATACCTTGAACACGACATTCCCTCGAGAGGAAGAGGGAAGTCAACGAAACATGAGAGGCGTACGAGACAATAATTACGATAGGGGTTTGGTATATATCGACATAGTGCCCGATCCTACAGACCGTGTTTACTACACTGATGCAGATCCTGTCATCATTGAGCGGATCTTGGATATTGAAACAGGCTGTGATCCAGGTACCAACTGCCTCCTCATAATATCTACAGTCACCGTCCTATTGGAACCACTTGATGATGAAAATGCCGTGAAGAAAGCTTTAACAGATGGAATTAGTCAGAGTTTCAGAGATGGCAGCTTCAACAGTGCTATTCCGGCGGACACAGTTATTTGTCCCACCCGTGGAGGGATTAGATTCAAACCGCCCGAGCCAGCGAGGTTGAGAGCGAGAAAGAGGTAGGGACGGTGATCTTGTACATACCTACTCTTTGTTGAATTCATATTATATGATGTGTAAAATAAATATTGAGATAATATCGAGAGTGTGTACAATACATTATTTTTAGCGTGTGTGGCCCGTACCTATGTAACAGCTGGGCAGGACAATCTGTCCAGACGGTCCAAGATCAAGATGGTATCTTCTTTCGAAATTGAGAAAAGCACAAGAAAGACGACGAGAACAAAAACTTCCCTCCGACTGATTGGCTGGGGATCGCTCAAATAAAGAAGAACTTTGTCTGACTTTGTGCATCCAAAAATAATAACCGAGGGATGCTTATTAGTTCTGCAGTAACAGGTCTTCTGTTGTAAGGGTGCACAACAATATGCTATACACACTACAAGCAGAGCAACAAGATGTCATCGCCTCTCTCAGTACTGCCCAGCTCACCGCTGTCGACGCTATCATCTCCTCCAGTTTCACCAAATGCATCCGCCGACGACAACAAAGAAGTGTCTCGCTCGCAGCACTTTTCTTATGATTCGTCAACTCCCAAGAAGAAGGCTGTCAGAGCCAAGACGACCAAGCAGCCGTATGCCGACACGTCGAATGCTAGTCTCACTGTGAATCGTGGTAATGATGAGGCAGCGGCAGTCGATGATGTATTAACATCGCCCTCATGGGATGTGAACAATAATACCAACTTCTTTCGTGACGGTGCTGCTAAGCCTCAGCCTCAACCACAGCTTCCGCAGCTAGAAGAGCAGTCGATTTACACATCTCGTAGCTTTTTTGATAGATTCACCACCGGTGGCGGCGGTGTTGGTAGATCCAACCAGCCTAAACACAACCGCGCCTCCTTTGACACCAAAAGCCGTGGAGCCAGCAGCGAAGAAGAGGATAGCGCACTAGAAGCCGGAGAGAATGATTTGTTCGCTCAAGAAGTGGGCCTCATGTTCTCCACTGACGACGGTGATACCATCAGAGATGAAAATCTCTTTGCTCAATCTCTCTCTAAGAGCATGTCACGTGGTCTATCGGCTAGCTTCAGTTTTGGCATGGATACAGCATCGCATCGGACCCCATCCAATCGACTTCGTAAGATGACTCAAGGTCGACGTCGCGAGAGTAATAAACGTCAAGAGAAAAATGATGACGACAGCGTGGGCAACAATAATAACTACCTCCAAAACACTAAGTATGCCGTTGGAGGAGGAACCCAACCCACACCAACTCCACGCAATAACGAGCCTGACATCATGTCCGTCCACACCTCAGGTCAAGCCACCACTCTGTCCAATCAAATACCCACCAATGCCAAAATGATCTTGGGATATAAAAACGCCCGCAAACATCGAAATCAGGCTTCCACCACGGCAGGTCCCAACCAGGCCTTTCCACTTATCACGGGAGATAATCCCATCAGCCAGGCAGAGATGGAAAAGCGTCTTCGAGAGATTGCCGGACAATTGAATGCGGATTGGAGGGAGCCTAGTTTTATGCCACCGGCGCTGGCACGTCGATTACGCGATTTTCAATTTGCTAGGGCGAAACGCACCAAACGATATGGTGCGAGTCGACCATGGGGGATTCTGGGGTTGTACGATCATTTGAGTGGAGTCAAGGTAGATGTGGAATGGGCCGAGGATGCCGCATGGAGACGTCAGCATAATCAGCCATACCAGACATGGGGTGACTTTGAGAAGGCCAAGAATAAGGGATTGAATAGTCCCTTCTTCACTCACTTTACTGTATCAGTGTGTACCGCCATGATGATTGCTTCATTGCAAGTCAATGGGTGGAGATTTGAACCCATCGCTGTCAATCCTATGATTGGACCCTCCGCTGAAACACTCCTCAAGCTGGGAGCCAAAGATTCGTATCTAATTGTGGACGAAATGGAAGTTTGGAGAGTCGCCTCTCCAATGGTATTGCACGCTGGATTGATCCATTTCTTTCTCAACATGTTTGCTCTTTGGTTCGTTGGACGTGCCGTTGAGCAGATCCATGGAATGATTGCCGCGGTAGTACTATTTGTTGTACCTGCCATTGGAGGGACAATTCTGAGTGCCATCTTTTTGCCAGAGTACATCACCGTGGGGGCAAGTGGTGGGATCTTTGGCTTGATTGGAGCGTGCATCTCGGACATTTTCATGAATTGGAACTTGCTGTTCAATAAATTTGTGAATGAAAATGGAGCAAGGCTTAGCCATGCTAGAGTCTTGTTGGTACTTGCTGTTGATATCGTGGTGAATTGCCTCATCGGCCTCACGCCATTTGTAGATAACTTCACCCACCTTGGAGGTATGGTGTATGGATTTCTATGCGGTCTCGGCATGATTCAACTAGTATCACCCAAGTTCTTCCAAAAGGATAATGCAAAGTCTCCCAGCTGCTGCTCCAGAAGTAAACGCTTCTTCTTCAGATTCTTTGGAGTGCTCATCAGTTTGGCAGGGATTGTCATATCAAGTATCGTCCTCATGTCTGGAGACGGAGAGACGAATCCCTGTACGTCGTGTTCTTACATGTCGTGCATTGCCTTTCCTCCTTGGAATGGTCAGAACAACAAGTGGTGGTATTGTGATGATTGTGCTAGGGCAACTGCCACGGGTACAATGGAGAACGGTATCTTCTCCTCACTGAACGTCACTTGTCCCAACGGTATGCACGAGGTGTTAAAAGTGGAAGAGTCCTGGCCACAAGATGAACTTGGGTTAGAGGGGTTGCTACCCATGCTCTGCAGAGAACATTGTCTCTGGTGATGATAAGAAGAAGATGTTTTGAATAAGTGAAAAGTTGTTGTGAAAAAAAGAGAGAACAATATATGTATTGGTTTGTACATATTTGCTAGGAGATTATTGCTATTGCTTGCTACTTCAACCTGAACGAAATACACTGCAATTATAATAATGGGGTTTTATGTATTAGATTACAAGTTTAGATTATTCTTGTTCATATTCGGTTGGGCTGTGAAGCAGGTCTCGTACGATCTCCATCGAGATATACACATCTGTACTTCTTCTTTTGTCTTTCTCTGTATTTGAATAATACTGCACGAGATATCAGCTGCGGCTTCATCTTCGTTTTTGTAATGATATTACCAATGTGTCCTTCATTTTTGAATATTAGAGGCAATGATGGAACATCTGTCAGATCCAGCACGGAACCCATGAGAACTTTTTGGAGCTTCTTCGTCTCTTTGCCGCCGCTGATATAATCTCCTGTCTCCATCTCCATTGGCGATGGAAGAGCACTTTTCGTTTCTCCTCGATTTTTAGAATTACTACTATGAATTGACTGAGTAGGTTCCCCCCTTTGCTGGAAAGGTAGTATGATTCCATAAATCCCATTCGGTAGCTCCAGCTCCATCCACATAGTTAAGTTTAAGTTGGCGTCGTGGGTCGTGGAAGCATTTTGAGAATCCGCCTCCACCGATGACCATGATTCTGTATGTAGCAGCCAAGGTTGCGGCTTCAGAGGTTTAAATAAAAGATGGGCGCTAAGGACATTTCCCAAGAGATGCAATATCAGATAGAAAGCTTTTCCTAACGAAATCTCGATCGATTTTGGGAGCGTTGTGGGATGTCCCATCGGACTTTCCCGGTTCAGGTCACTTAGTTCCTTTCGTTCAACGAGGTAACCGCTTTCGTGATACCAGTTCCAACGTGTCTAAATTCATGGTGATAAGTAAGACACGCCGCAAGGCACTGTAATTTCATCTTCCATCTCATTTTATATTTTATTCGTTTCCGCGACATGTACTTTTATGTAGGTAACTATTTACTCCTGTGCAATTTCTTTATGGTGGATAGTCATGCACGTGATGAACAGTAATTTAGAAGAGTCAAGGCGACGACGAGAAGCCAGGCAGCAGCAGAAGAAACAACAACATGAAAGCGACAAACAGCTGATGGCCGCGACATCGCCCGGGCAGCTGCCGCCTGAGCCTGAGCCTGAGCCAACCGTTATCATAGAGGAGGAAGACGACGATGATAATAATTATATAGAGCCGCCTTTTGAGACAACATGTCCTCAAAATAATTCGGTGGCGAATAATGATACTACCATAGCGTCGACTGGCGATGATCGTCCATCATCATCATCCGCAGCCGACGACGACGGCATTGAAACTTTGTCACCTCTAGTTGCAATCGCCCCCATTAAAGAGAAGCAACATCAGCAGCCCATCATGGCAACGCCAGTCACACCACCCAAAACTCCAAAGGAAGAAGTCACTTCTTCATCAGCTACAATAACTCCCTCCTCCGCCTCCAGCCCACTCCATGCCCACGACATGGTCCCCATCCTCGACGCCTCCATCACATCTTCCATCACCGACAGCAAAAGTGAATTATCCACCATTCAAAAGGCATACTACGAATTCAAACGAACCAAACATCAACGCAGCACGTGCTTTTCCGAGGGGAGCAACTTGCACGATATTATTGAGGGGGTACAATTTTGTACTATGTACGTTATGAATGAACTCTTTGACAATTACGAGGACGAGGTGGAGGATGAGTATGATCATTATGAGAATAGAATGAGTAAAGGAGAGAGAATGAAGGAGACGAATCAGTCATTTCTTGGAAAGATTATTCAATGTGGGACAACATTGGACAATCATTGTCATCATTGTGGTGATGATGATGATGATGATTTGTCCGGGGAGCTTCCGGATGATTCTTTGAGAGTACGATAGTGTGAAACGCAGAGACTGCACTTTATCTCTATTCTGGATGATGAGAGTAGAAGGGGAAGTGGGAAGTTTCGATGCCGAGAATGGTATATATATTTTTCGTGGCCGAGAGTTTGATCTTTTACTCTCGGCATTGATCACTTGTGAGGCTCAGAGTTGACCCATCCGATTGACATACAGAATTGGCGAAAAAAGTGGCCAAGAAACGCTTCTGGCTGGAGAAGATCAACTAAACAAATATCATTCTTTTCTATGTTTATCTATGCCTATGTCTTTACGACCACGAATATTATTCTCTGACAAATTATTCTCTTGACAATTTTTTAAGCAGCTTCTTCAGCGGCATTTGTGCCCTCTGCCTTCTCCTCGTCAGCCTCCTCATCCTCGGGGAGACCAGTGTGCTCGGCGAGTTGTGCAATCTTGCCCTTCAAGAACTTCATATCTTCAGGGAGGGAAGCCATGGCTTCATTGCGAGCGGTACGCTTATCCAAGCAGGCGATGAACTGATTACGACCTTCTTGCCTCTTCCACCACCAGGCGAAACGAACGATGCCCAAGACAACAGCAATAACGATGATCGTTCCCAATACAGTCCATCCAACCTTCTTCTGGACGAACAATTCGGAGAGGCCCAAAAGAAGAAGAGGGCAGATGAAGAAGACAGTGATGATGTAAATAGGGGGGATCGCCTTTGATCTGCGGGTCCACTTTCCAAGTTCCCTTGCTCCATTCAGAGGAACCTTGCGCATGAAGGGAACGGGGTACCAAATGATGATACCAGAAATGTTGAAGAACAAGTGGCAAAGAGCGACTTGAAGGGCAGCGACACTATCAGATACCAAGGAAGCGAGCAGACCAGTGACTGTTGTACCGATGTTGGCTCCAAGAGTAAGAGGAAACATCTGTGTGGATATGATTGGGTTGAAAAGGCGTGTGAAGTGAATAAAATGAGGTTGACTAGATGTAAGAATGTAGAAATGAGAAACAACTTACCTGCTCGAGCTGAATAACACCAATACCAACCAAAGGAGTCAAGACGGAAGTAGTGATAGAACTGGACTGGACCAAAATAGTGACGGCGGCTCCGATGGCGATAGCGACAACACCAGGAACGTTGGTTGCTTTGTAGATAATTCTTGTCGACATGCCCATCAAGCCACGTTGCAAGACATTCACCAATCCCATCAGGCAAATCAACAAGAAGATGAGGGAGAGAACGAGGCAGATTCCACCGGAAATAGAATCATCCTTCTTAGTGGCACCGTGTTGGAAGAAAGCAGGGCAGCCAGTTTTCTTATCGCAAGTGATAAGACCGACGCGACCGCAGTCGACACCTTTCTCTTGACCGTCAGCACACTTGTTGGCACAGGACTTGTAGTCTTCGATACCACCGACACAGTAAACAGGGTAGTAGGCATCACAGTTCTCAACCTTCCCTGTAGCAATCTCCTTGATCAAATCCTTGGCTGGCTTGATAACACGTCCAGCGAGAGGGGAGACAATTTGCTTGATGGGTCCTTCCCACTTATCACCGTCCGCAACTTGCTCTGGGAGCATGGCGCCGGTAAGGGCTCTCAAGTAGCCAGAGATGAGCTCAAGAGGGAAGAGAACTGCGACGG
>JALLBH010000367.1:0-40973 GCA_036940005.1 Skeletonema menzelii | reverse complement strand
TTGAGTCATCTTGGGCTGCTTGAAATGATTAATTACTCTCTATTTTATTGATTGTAAGATTGGCACGAGAAAGGCTTACATAAACCGTGTAAGTAAGAGGCTCGTGTAAGTAAGTATAAGTAACGGTGAACGGTGACACCCTAAAAGTAAAAGGTCCTCATGCGGCAGGCGCAGGGACCCCTTTGAGAGGACATCGGTGTGACACTTGCTTATGCAGAGAGATCCTATTTTTAGGGTAATTTAGGGTAATTTAGGGTAATTTAGGGTGGCGGGAGAATCCGGCTCCAAGTATCTAGTGGTTCAAAGTAGAAGCAGACTGTACCGTATGTAAGTTTATTGGTATGACCGATATAAGTACTTAGGTAGGTGTGTCGAAAAGCGAAAAGCGCAAAAGTGGAACGCGACGACGTCATCATCCACGATATTGTAGATAGTACCATACCTCGAGTTGGATTCTTTGGCACCCATCTACAGCAAGATAACTCTACTCAAGCCAGCGTCACGTAAATCACCAATTAAGTGCTGCCTCCTCAACGACTTTCTTGTTCGGTGTAGCTATTCACTCGCTCAAGCTCTCAGAGCTGCGCACATTAATCTTTTACGCGCCAACAACATTTTCATTTGCCAAACAACGGGCTGTGATATAAACTTGGGTCACGACGAGATTGATTCATCATTAATTCAAAGAGAGAGAGAGATCATCAGCGCTCGATAATTGTGTCACACACACACGCAGCTGGCTCTTATAACATCCCAGCAGTCGAGCAATAATTTTTGCAATTGAAATTCTTCAATTGCCGCCTCCTCTCAATAAAATTATTTACTCTACAAACTATTTGAAACGACATTCTCTGCTGCGCCGTTGTGTGAATGATATATATTGAATATTTGGAGTTGAGGTCTCTTTTGACACGCTTTTTGGTATTGAAGAGAGCAACTGATAGCTTCCTTCACAGCGCGCTCTTCTAGACATATATACAGTATATTATATAATGGCCTACGAAAGGAGCACAACTAAAGAATACCACCAGCAACAACAATTCACAACGAAGCAGTCAACAGTTCAAATGTCAAGACGACCAAATCTTGAGTCGTGCATTACCTCATCATTACAGCAATTAGATGGTGGTAAACATGATGATGATGACACTGGTGGTGAATTTGGCAGTGCAAATTATTGCTGGAGTCATAATGTCAAACCAAGCATGAGTGTTAGTCGTGGGCATTCCAATTGGTACAATCATCATGGACTCATGGTGGCAATAACGACAACAATAATGATGATGATGCTTTCCATGACAATTGTGGATGGATTTAGCAGCAGCAGCAGCAGCTGTGCTGGCAGTATTGGTCGTTTGTCCTATTCTCCATTGATAAAACAAGGACACTCCTCTTCGAACGAAGGTATTGGAAGAGTAGTGTTGGTACCAACACCAACACGACGTTCCGTACAAATTATTACATTATCATCTCACAATCATAATGGTATCAATACTAGTAGTAGCAATGGTGGTGGTAGAATTACCACCAAACTGCACCTCTCCAACAACAACAACAATAAAGACTCTTCTTCCAATCTCAATAATGAAACCACCCTAAAATCACTACACCTAATCCAACAATGGCTACTCATCCACCTCCCCTCTCTCTCCAATGATGATTTAAAATTGTATTCCATGCAATTATTACAAGATGGATTTGATTCAGTTGACAAGTTGGAGGGGGTGAATAATAATAATAATACAAATAATGGTGGTGGTGGAAGATTGGAAGATTTGTACTTTATGAAAAAGGGACATCGGAGGGTATTGTTACAAAAGATTGGGAAGATTAGGGAGATGAAGGGGAATTTGAAGAATCGGTTGAGATTGTTTGAAGTGGAGGAAGAGGAGATTTTGATGGAGGAGGAGGAAAGTGGTGATGGGGGGACTGTGGAGGGAGGAGGACAACAGTTGATGATGGATAGTAGTATTGGTGCTGGTAAAGTAGGACTAGAGGATGGTAATAATGATGATGTGGGGAGTAACATCATCAGTGAGGGTGACAAATACAAACCAACCATTGGCTCTGGACGTCGTACTAGTAGTGGTCAATCATTGTCATCCGATGACGATGACTCCCTCATCTCATTAACCGCATGGGAAAACAAACAATTGGAAGAATTTGTCTACAATGAACAAGAACGGGAGGCAATGGATGATAAGAGTCGACGTCGATTAAAGGAAATTGAGGATTATTTGAAGGTGCATCGGAATAATAAGCAAGGTGAGAAGGAGGAGGGTGGTGGTGGTGGAGATGAGTATGACACGACCTCGTTTGAGCAAAAAGAGTTGGGCGATTTTGTATATAATGAGCAAACGAGGGGGGCGATGGATGATAAGAGTAAGCGACGATTGAAGGAGATTGAACAGTATTTGAAAGAGAAATGGCAGCGTGAGCTTGGTAGAAAGGATGAGGGTGGGGCTGCTGGTGTTGATGACGAGTATGATACGACCACGTTTGAGCAGAAGCAGTTGGTAGACTTTGTCTACAATCAACAAACAAGGGATGCGATGGATGACAAGAGTAAGCGTCGATTGAAAGAGATTGAGGCATATATTAAGGATCAACAGCGTCAGCAACGTGAACGTCAAGTGGAGGAACTGAATAGTAGCATTAATGTCATTGAGGAAGAGGAGGAAGCAGCATCACTCTCATCTCCTTCTCTCCCTGCTTCATGGAACTTTTCCGATTTGGAAGATTTCATGTACAACGAACAAGAACGCGAGGTGATGGATGACAAGGGGAAACGTCGGCTGAAAGAAATTGAGGAATATGTCCGAGCGGAACGTGCTCGGCTTCGTGAGGGTACGAATAGTGGCTACGATGAAGAAGAATTATTGGACGATTTTGCTGCTCGTTATCAAGGTATTACAACGGCTAGGGATGAGAAAAAGACTGGAGGTTCTGTTGTCAGTAGTAGTGCAGCAAAGGAGGAGAAGCGCCTTGCTGAATTTCGTGAGGCATGGCTTGCTCGACAACGGAACGCAGGTGGTGGGGGTGGATCTTCCTCCACCAACATGAACGACGAAGATTTGATGGATGACTTTGCATCACGGTATCAAAAGCTTGGTATGGCAACTGCCGACGGAGTTTCGGGAGGGTCATCCGACAAGTCAGCGAGGCGGTTAAAAGAGTTAGATGCCTTCTTACGAGCGAGACAAAGTCGACAAGCAAGGGCTCTTGAGGACGAACGTGAGACTCCAATGGATGATTTTGAGGCGCGGTATCAAGCAATTGGCAGCTCTGCTGCTGATACCGTCACTGGGTCATCCGACAAGTCAGCGAGGCGGTTAAAAGAGTTAGATGCCTTCTTACGAGCGAGACAAAGTCGACAAGCAAGGGCTCTTGAGGACGAACGTGAGACTCCAATGGATGATTTTGAGGCGCGGTATCAAGCTATTGGCAGCTCTGCTGCTGATGCTGTCGCTGATGGGAGGAGAGATAAGTCGAGTAGACGCCTACGTGCTTTAGATGCGTTTCTTAAATCAAGACAGACCAGGGCAGAAGAGGAGGCATTGCGATTAGAATTACTTCAGAAGCCAATGAAGGATTTGACTGCGAAAGAGAGGAAGGAACGGATCAGGGTTGAAGAATTCCAACGCCGTGCTCGTATTGCGCAGGAAAAGGAGGGAAATCGTCCTGACACGAACGTTGCCAACATCAGTAGTGCTGCTGCGAAGAGAAAGAGCAATGAAGAGAGACGTTTGGAAGCGTTGAATAAATGGACTGCGAAACAGAATGACTTGGTCGAGAAGCGCCGCATGGCGAAAATGTTGGAGGAATATGAGCAATTGAAGAATCTTGCAAGACAGAAGAAAGTGAAGAAGGTCCCAAAGCCAAATATTATGCCGCAAGATGGGTCTACACCGTCCTCAATGCCTCCTTCCAACGAAGACGCCAATATAGATGACTTTTTTGAGAAAAGGAGGATTCATTCCATGTCCACCACTCTTGCTCCTTCTAACGAAGGCAGGAAGCTGGAGCTAAAGAGCCAAACTTCGTCTAGGTCAGGTGAAGAAGACTGTGTAGACGAGGAATGTTTTGACATCACTCGCAACTCATTTTCAGAGAGGGATTCCAAGTCATTGGCTACAACTTTAGAGCCATCGAACGCGAACGCCAAAGTGGATTCATACGTTCCTGGATCCAAGAATAAGGCTTCCGACTTTCTCCCTCCTCGTTCAAATAAGCCAGATGATCCAGGCTTTGTGGGTGATAAGGGCTTTGACATTTCGCGTAGCTCATATTCAGAGAGGGAGTCTAGGTCACTCTCTACAACTCTACCACCTTCGAATAAGAATGCAAAGCAAAGCTCATATGTTCCAGGGTCAACGAGTGACGATGAAGACTGCGTTGGAGAGGAGTGTGTGGATATTACCCGTAGCTCCTTCGGCGACAGAGAAGTTAGGTCTCTGTCAACAACCATGCCACCCTCAAACAAGAATGCCAAACGGAATTCATACATACCTGGATCGAAGAGCGGCGGTGAAGACTGCGAAGGAGAGGAATGCTTCGATATTTCGCGTACTTCCTTCTCAGATAGGGAGTCTAGGTCTCTGTCAACAACCATGCCACCCTCAAACAAGAATGCAAAACAAAACTCATATGTACCAGGGTCGACAAGTGATGACGAAGACTGCGCTGAAGATGAGTGTGTGGATATTACCCGTAGCTCCTTCCCCGACAGGGAAGTGAGGTCTCTGTCCACAACTCTCCCTCCTTCCAATGAAAACGCCAAAACTAATTCTTACGTTCCTGAATCCAATACAAAGACGAAAGCTGAAGGAGTCGAACCCGAGGAATACTTCGACATTACAACTCGCTTATTTCAAGAGCGGGGACAGTCTCTGTCATCAGGATATCAGTCAGTCTTCAAAGAGGAAGATAGGTCAGAAATGAACAGTAGAGCTTCTTCCCTGTATGCCAAGTTTCAATCGAAGGGATCTCCTCCGTCCAGATCTCCGATTGGATCTAAGGTTAGTGGTCAGAGCGATATGGAAGGTGCCTATATGGACATAACGCAGAGACTCTGGGATGAAAGGAAGTCATCATCATTTTCTACCCCACCTGCTTCATCCTTTCAGGAAGAAGAAAAGTCAGAGATGAACGACCGCAGAAGACCACCAAAAATATCACCTCGTCCTAAGGAAGAAACAGGCTCCTTTTCTTCCCTCTCGCAGTTTGTAAACGCGGGCATGAAGCGTAGTTCTGATGGCAGTGATGGGTATCTTGATGCGTCAGAACGCTTTTCAGATCGATCATCTTTTGTTCAGTCTGTCAATAGTGGCACCGCCAAGAGAGGAACTACTTCTGGGTCATATAAAGATTCTTCCTCAAGAAACGTGCCTGAAACTGTTGGTGACCACGTTGATGAGTCAGAACGCTTCTCAGATCGATCATCATTTGTTCAGTCCGTGAACAGTGGGACGAATAGGAAAGGAATGACTTCCGGCTCATACAAAGATAGAGATGCAACCGCTGGAGTAAGTGACGAAAGAGGCGACTACGTCGATGAGTCAGAACGTTTCTCGGAGCGATCATCGTTTGTTCAGTCTGTGAACAGTGGCACTGCGAAACGAGGAACTACTGCTGGTTCTTTCGAAGAGAGCAAAAAACGAGTTCGCCCAGAGTCATCATCCTCTAACGTTGACGACGGATATCAAGACATAACTCAGAATCCATTCGGAAAGGATCGCTCGTCCTTTGTACTCAGAGTGAATAGTGGCACTCGGAAAATAGGCACAACAACCGGCTCTTTCAGAGAGAGCAAAGGGAAATCAGAACCAGAAGAGAAAAAGTACTTCTCTTCGGACCGTTCCACGCTGATGGGCGCCCGTACCTGGAGAAATGAAGATGCGGTAAAAAGGAATGAATCTGACAAATATCTATCTTCTGACCGCTCATCAATTGTGGGCCCTCCATCAATTAGAGTTGCTGGTAGATCGAGTGATGAGCACACCAAGTATTTATCGTCTGATCGTTCATCGATTGTTGGGCCGCCATCCACCCGAAGTGCTGGCAGGTCAAGCGAGGAGCACAACAAGCATCTCACATCGGATAGGTCATCGCTATCAGGTGCGCCATCAATACGAAAGAGAGGACCCAACAATGAATTCCTCGATACGAATCAGTTTTCTTCGAATCTATCGCCATCTTCTCCAGTAAAAGCGTCGGCTACGAACAAATTATGGAGAACTTCCTCACAGAGGGGCGTTGAAGAATCTAGTATTGACACTCCTCCAGCTTTCATGAAAAACTTGGACATGCTGGCAGGCGGTAGGAAGACTATCAAGAAACGCAGTGCTTCCGACGAGTATCTTAACAAGAACTCATTCTCACAGAAGCTAGCACCGTCAACACTAACTCAGGCTGCGACAGTTGCTAGTAGAAACAAGAATCCCTACCTGAACAAAAATGGGTTCAATGATATCGACAACATGAGGACTTCAAATGCAAGTGGAGCTCGATTCAAAAGTAGCCATGACGTTTCTCCCGATGAAAAGAAGCGTATGGATAACCTCGACACAAATTGGGCAAAGTTACCAGATTTTGATGAAATGGCAGGTAAAAGTGCAGTTGGTGAGAACGCCGCGGGAAGTAGGTCTCCCAAACGCTTAGAGCAAGATGACGAAGAATACACGATGGTTGGGGATTTCTCTCCTTTAGAGCGTGCTACCTCATTCGTTAGAGATTCAAATACTGCGACGAAATCTGGCCTCAGTGGCCTGGCAGATAGCAGCGCAAATGATCAGCTAGCAGGAGCAGGAGAAAATTTGATGGCGGAAGAGGTCGAAACTGATTCCGAATTCGAAGTCATGAACTGGCTCCTTCAAAATTTGCCTGAACTGGATGAAGAAGACGCTGTCAATTACTTTGTGAGTTTGCTCGAGGATGGGTTCGATTCTACTGATATGCTTGATGAAGTACTACAGGAAGATTTGTACTTCATGAAAGATGAGCATCAAGCCCTTTTGATGAAAAATCTTGCAGTCGAAGAGGGTGAAGCTGAAGAAGCCGCGGAGACCAAGACATTCACTCCCTCGGAACCTGACGATGGCACGGACACAGAATTGGAAGACGAAAAGGCAGAAGAAGTTGAAGACGGACGAAATGCCACCCAGCTTACTGCAGAAAAGGATGCAGAAGAAACGGAACCAACAAATGAAGATGATGACGATTACACTGATATCACACGGGCCGAGTTTGGGAACCATGTATCGCTCTCATCAGCAACGCCGTCTCTCTTTCACAAAGAATCCCCAACTGAGGACGAGCCGTTTTCGTGGCAATTAGACGTGCGGAAAGAAGTGACCGACGAATCACTTGATGATATTGATCCAGATACATTTCAGGATCAACCAGCCGAATCAAATCAGTTATTTCAGGCAACGCCGCCACTAGCGTTGGAATTGACAGAAAGAAGTACTGTGAAAGAATCAGCATCCGTTAGAGAAAAACGCTCATCAAAGCTAACGAAGGTGAATTCTAATTCTCGGTCCTTGTTTCAAGCTACACCTCCGTTGACGGTGGAACTGAAAGAGGGCATGACGGCGGAAGAAGCAGCACTTGCAAGAGAAGAACGGCTTGGAGGGGTGCCCAAGGTCGACCAAGCACCACTATATTCTCATATAACAGAAGGAATGACGGCTGAAGAAGCCGAAGCGGCCAGAAGCACTCGTTTAACTGCTCATGGTGCAACTCCTGATGAACCAACCGCAGAATCGCCTAAGAAGAAAGAGGATTGTGATAACATTTCACCTCCAAGGGATGCAATCTACCAGGAATATATTGCCCGAGGATTTTCTGCAGAGCAAGCTCAGAAACTGAAAGACTACTACACAACTTGGACTATCGGACCAAGCCATGAGATGAAGTTCTCAAGCGTGTTCACTTGTCCCATGAGTGGCGAGCACTTCGCATCTGGAATCATGGACAACGGAGAAGTTTGGGGCGGGCGGGTTTGGTACAAGAACAAAAAGCTTTCCATGAATGCAGCGGCAGCCAAAGCACTAGATTGTTTCGCTTTCCGTGAGAATAACAACTCTAGTAGCTCTCTTCAACGATGTGACGACGAGCCGTATTTTGAAGATGAAGCACCAGCTCTTTCATCGCCGCCACCAAACGTTGAACTACCAAAGGAACTCATTCAACCGGATAATACATAAATTTACATGTTACATCATCTAAGTAACTCAATGCGCTTGCCAGATCATTGCATCTAACAAGGGCTACAGTCATCTAAACACCAGTCAGGCTGCTTCAGGAACTCTGATATTCGAATTCAAGTCTTCTCCTAACAGATATGAAACAAGTGCATTCATATGAGAACCATTGCTCAAGGCTTCGACGACATCTTCCTCACTAATGTCGTCAGGTTCACTATACAAGGAGTCGTCGGCATTGTCATCGGCATCGGCAAATAAGAAGTCCTCAATAAACACTGATGGGTGCAGCTCGAAGGAGATCCTTGTCTTTCTGGTGCCGCCTTCAGTCGATGTAGATTCTTGATCTGCTCCAAGTACACCACTGCTGATCGTCCTCATTCGAACCTCATCGTTGGAGTAGAGAAGGAAGGCGTCAACTGTATCACATTGTTGTTCGAAGCCAGCTTCCTGGAGGCTGCTACTGAGACTGCTCCCGCGGCGGAATGTTGGCACCGGCACATTCGCTGGCCAGTCTCGTTCTTGGGGGGGCTCTTGGGAGTGGTTCATCGTGAAAATCGTTTTCATCAAGCGGTGCGCTTGTTGTTGTTGAGTATTGTATATGATAACAAATGAAGAAGTTTGCTGTTGGCAGAAGAATTACATAATTCTCATAAGGGTCATCACTCGTGCAACGTGCAAGTTCACTGATTGACGAGGTCATAAAAACACATGGTGGAAATTCTACCTACATACTTACTTGCACGCATTAGCTTTGTTGGCTGGCATCTTTTTGTCTGCGGTACTCAAAACTATCTTGGAAACGACCTAAAAAAGTAAGAACTCGGCATCTTTCTTTGCAGCGGCACCCAAAGCGCTACTCATCTTTAGCAATGACCTCCCCAAGAGTACGTTTGTGACAAATATTTGGGTCATCAATAATTTGGGTCATCAATCATACTCTTCTTACTTACGTACTACCCTATTTGAACCTTCAATCGAAAAGTATCATGCATGACAGCTGTGGCGTCAAGAACAGAAATCCTAACCAAGGAAGCACTTGAACTCTGCCTTTGTATTGACCTTGACGAAGAAAGATACTCCTAATGTTTAAACTTGCGTCGCAGCCACCAAGCTTTGAACTAGCTAACAAAGGAACTCATTCAACCGGATAATCATAAATTTAATTATATACACTTTTTTACATGAAAAGAGCTAGTGCTTGATTTGATTGTTCCGTAAACACTCTCGATCAATAGTTGGTGCAATCTACCCTTCTTCTTTTGCTTGTCCCTAGGTTGGGACTAGCGGATCGAGCACGTGACCGCAAAGATTTCCTAGCTGAAGCTTGCAGCAGCTTCACAGTCTTCAACGATGCATTGCACATGATAGCATGTTCCAGAGGGCTCATTCCATCGTCGTCCTCTATTGCAGCAGCATTCAATGATTCTGACAGTAAAGCAACGATAGCTTCATGCTTCGGTGCTTCTTGATGCTGAGGCGGAGATGATGGGCCATCGTCATCGTCTGCAATATCGTCTGCAAAAAGGACAAAAGAGGAAGAAGTATCACACACGTAATGTAATGGTGTCTTTCCGTCCTCGTCCTGTGCATCACATGCAGCTGGGTATGCACGGGCGATGAGCTTGAGGAGAATTGGAGAAACCTCTGAGCCTGCTGCTGCGATATGGAGAGGAGTCCGACCGAATTCATCTCTTGCGGCTACCATTTCCGGACATATCTTGATGATGTTGCCAACAATATCCAATGGAGGGTTATCTCTCGCAATGAAATGTAGAAGCGTCATGCCTTTCAGGTTAAGCTCAGAGAACAACGAGATGGACCAAGCCAAGGCCAAGTTGAAGAAACAATCGGGGCTCGAAAACGCCATGAGTGTTCGGATCATCTGCCAATCTTTAGACTTGACAAGTCCTAGTAGAATGGCGACAGGATTTAGTACTGTGGAGCTAGATATCGTCATTCTTCTGATAATGCTGTTGCTACTTGCCATATGTTGCTGGGTGTTCGTCTCAAATAATGCCATAGCAACGGAACGGGAGGGGCTACTGCTGCTCACTTTATTCCCTGATGTCAATGTTGCTCGCATAAATAAAAAAAGAATTTGCGATTTGTTGCTGACGGGACCTCGCTGAGTTGTTCGCGCACACAGTATTTAATATACATCTGTGAGTGAACAAAAAAGAACAACACAGAAGCAATGACCCGACGAGTACCGTTTTATGATCTGTCATCAAGGTCATCAATCGTAACCCGACCGAAAATGACGGCACGTTGAAGTGATGATGAGAGTTGAACAGAAAATTGAACAGGCAGAGCGGGAACTCTGTTTTACCATACTACTTATTGACGGAGATATGTAAGGAAGTGTAAGAGTGAATAAGTTGCCAATCTAATAAGAGATGGCAATGGCATTCAATCGTTGGCGCAGATTACTGGATGGCTCTCTTACGACAGCGACAGGATTGCAAATTGCAAATGACAATGATGATGATTTTAATAAAGTTGTAATGGCGTGATTACTATCACCTAAGCATGCAGACTAGAAAGATGCGTAGCCATAGAGATCATGACCATGACATCCAAATGAAAGTCCAAGAAGGAATACAGTCATCTTAACCTTAACCAAACACCATGTATCAGTATCATGACGCCAGTCAGGCTGCTTCAGGAACTCTGATATTCGAATTCAAGTCTTCTCCTAACAGATATGAAACAAGTGCATTCATATGAGAACCATTGCTCAAGGCTTCGACGACATCTTCCTCACTAATGTCGTCAGGTTCACTATACAAGGAGTCGTCGGCATTGTCATCGGCATCGGCAAATAAGAAGTCCTCAATAAACACTGATGGGTGCAGCTCGAAGGAGATCCTTGTCTTTCTGGTGCCGCCTTCAGTCGATGTAGATTCTTGATCTGCTCCAAGTACACCACTGCTGATCGTCCTCATTCGAACCTCATCGTTGGAGTAGAGAAGGAAGGCGTCAACTGTAAACTGTATCACCTTGTTGTTCGAAGCCAGCTTCCTGGAGGATGCTATTGAGACTGAGACTGCTCCCGTGGTGGAAAGTTGGCACTGGCACATTCGCTGGCCAGTCTCGTTCTTGGGGGGGCTCTTGGGAGTGGTTCATTGTTATTGTGAAAGGATGTCTCTATTAATCGGTGCGCTTGTTGAGTAGGATGCAATGTAGCAATCGCAATGAATTGATGTTGATCAACTGTTTTATGATAGTAGCAAAATGATGGATGTTCGCGGATGATTTGGGTGATCCCTTGAAAAGTGCACAGAATGTCGATTTTCGAGTTCAAGTACATATGCATAGTTGCTCTTTGGGGTAGTTTGCTGAGCATAGAACGCAAAGAGTTGATGGCATACTGTTTTGTGCGTGGTGACGGTCAGCAAAAGTGGTTGCAAAAGAAGGTGCTCTTAGGGATGTTTGCAGAACATATAGAACGCAAAGGGGCGACCTGCAGGTATTGTCGATATTGCTTTGTCACGTGGCTGGCAGAATGTTTCTTTTGCGGTGACGGTCAGCAAAAGGGGTTGCAAAAGAAGGCTTATCTTTTCAGCAGAGCATCCTGACCTGGTTTGGCTGAACCAGCTACTTCTCAGACTTAAGAAATAAAGCAAGCTAGTCAAATACATCATAATGACTCACTCAGTAGTGCAGTCTATTTTGTATATATAACCTAAAATAATCCCCTTAAAACTCATTCGCATTATCATAAGTAGGTAATGGCACGTTCGTTAATCAACTAATCAAGTGACATAAACTTCTCACAGGTTCCGCAAGAAAGTGCGCAATTCTCTTTCATCCAGTCACCTTTTCTGGCATCGTCACAGTCGCCATCCTTGACAAAGTTCATGCAGAGATCCAGCTGGTCTGTGCAGCCCGGAATCGCACTAATATCCCTCTTGAAGTTAACAACGCGGTTTGCTCCTCTGGGCATTTGCTCACGACCTGCCACCACTAATGAGACTGGCATTTTACTCACGAATGCATCGACAAAGTCACTTTTGTGCTCGGTAAGAATGCTGGTAGGAACTTCAACCTCAGGAGGCAATGAGTTAGGGAATATTTCCATAGCTTCAGCAGGCAAGATTTCATACTGCTCGCCATGAGTCAAGATGTTGAGAGTCATTCGACTCGCACCATCCCACGTCACAATAAGGTGACCGTCCGGAACAATCGCAGCAACGACACATCCTTCCCCAATTTCATCACTAAAGTCAACGCGTTTGGCTCCAGCTAACTTGCCCCCGCCAAACCTGGAGTTATTAGCAAGCACAAAGTCGAGGGTATCCCTGACAAGAGTGGCAGTCATTGTTTTAACGTCCTCCTCTCCAACTTCAAAGTGGTAAATACTTTGCGATGCCAATGGAATTTGATTGGTGTATTGCCTCAATGCATCACGCTCGTCATAAGAGCTGTGATCGAAATGTTCAGGATCATAACCATGCTGCCATTGGACAGGCCCGCCTCTCATCTTGTCAACAATGGTGCGTACACCGGTCTTCTTCTCAATCGCCTCCTGGATGTCAACAACCTTACGAACAAAGCCTTTGTTGTTGGTTCCGATGATACCATATTGAGAAGTCTGGTCGATAGTGATACGACTGCTACGGACATGTTTGAGGTTAAGCTTTTTGATGCATACATCGAAAAACTTCTTTTCTTCATTAGTGTTGAGTGAAGTCATGAAAGTAACTCCGTCACGGAGGGCAGGATGCTGTCCTGAACTGCAGTACTCAGATATTTGCGACCGTACGAATGCAGGAGAGGCTTCTGGGTCAACAACGACTGCACTAAAACCTTCCACATCGTTTGCAACACGTTTAATATCTTTGGGCTGACATGCATGCACATTGATGATGGATCCTTCAACATCTTTTTCGGTCTCATCCTCACAACTCCAGATGGCAACTACATTTTCAATCTTGGTATCCTTACTCAACGATTCAGCAGTCTTACAAGGATCCTTACCCTTCTTACCACACAACACGGCAATGACTTTATCAAATTTCTTTGGTAGCATTGCCAAACTAGCAGTCACGGCAGTATCAAAAGTATCAGATGGAATCGGCCCCTCACCAATCTGAGGTTCTGCCGCCTTTTTCTCGGGATCACAATTTCTCAAGTTCTTATTCACCGGACCCATCTCATTAATATCCTCCTTCCAATTCTTGGCACCAATCATACCACCATGAATAACGCGGTAGGACGAATAGTTATTGTCCACATCAAGTGCAGTGAGTATCGCCTTACGGACGGCATCGTGCATGCCGATCTTGGACCAAAGAACAATCTCGAGACCCACGTACGAGTGATCGGGGTAGTAGTGAGCAGTCACATATCCCTCTTCCAAAGCAATGAAGATTGCAGACGATGCGTCACTTCCAGTAGCGTTGCTAATCTCGGGAGCAGCAAGGGGTGTCAACCCTTCGGCAATAAGAATATCCTTGATCTTGTGTTCCAAAGGAGAAAACTCGGTTACACCTTCTGCTTCAACGACTAAAAGAACACCGGTGGAATGAGTAGGCTTGACAGGTTCCTCCTTTTTGGTGGATACACCCTCCTTAGCCTCTGCCACTTCCTTATCGTAGAGATCACACTTTCCTTGCTTCCGAGCATCATTGTGAGAGTAGTCCTTGATCAACTTGTAATGTTCATCTTCGTCATCAAGGGTATTGTACACCATCGTGGGAATATTCTGCGTATCAACCAAACCACCACTAATCTTTGGATGCAAGAAATCAACATGATTCGATCCAACCGCCCAATCTTGATCACACAACATTGGATAGTTCCTCATGTACACAAAGGCGGTATGATCGAACAAATTGGACAATTGACCAAAGTACATTTCATTCTTGACAAATACACCCTCCGGCTTCATAAGTAATGCTAGCGCACCAAAGATATCAAGATCATCATTGACACTAAGAGACATGGCCGTCTCACTCAAATCCACCATGACCAAATCAAACGTACCAAACCACTCACGAGGGAGCAACGCCAAAGACTTGGACGCATCCCCAAACCACCACTGAACACGTGGATCATCAAAGTGAGGCTGGGTATGCAAATAACGTAAACTTTCCCTAACCACCTTTTGATCCAACTCCAATCCCAAGACCAATTCTACATCAGGATACTTGAGCGATTCATGCAACAACATCGAATCCCCCCCACCAATGAACACAATGCGCTTCATCTCCTTTAAATACGCCGCCGGGAAATGAATGTACGGTTCATGATAATGAGGACGGTAGGAATGACAAATTTGAAGAACATCATCCAAACTCAAACACGTGTCCGGTTTGCCGGGGTGTTCTGTCCACGCCACGGCTTGGTAGAACGATTTACTTTCAAAGACGGCATCGGTATAATCGGAAAGGTCAATGTAGGATCCACAACTGGTAATTTTCTGTTCAGTGAGGTTATCCTTGTCAATATGAGCATTGGGATTGCCAGCAGATTGATAAGCTTGTTTGTATTCTTGGCCTCCCTCATCATCGGAGTCTTCTTCTTCATCATCATCATCATCATCGGAGGATGAAGTATCCATCATTGGATTGGCACAGGTCCCATCACGATTGGGACGACCTCCTCCTGGACAGATTGGTGCTGCGGCTGCAAATAAGGGAGAATAGGAGCCATTATTGATGGAGGTGAGTAATGCAGCGGTGCTGAGTAGAACTAGACCCGCTGTGGTGGAGAGTAGAGATGAGGCTGCGATGGGGAGCCTCATGATGACGAATGCTATTTTGGTGTATTATATCCTGTGCAACAATATGTCGTGTGAAAAATGACAAAACGATAAGTTAGAAATGAACAATTTTCAATATATAGGCAATGTGCATTTGTAGTGAACATCCAGCCGATTTTGCTTGCTTGTACACTCGTTAAAGATCATCATTCTTTCTCTCCCCGCATTCTTTGGATCAACTATTTCTCAGCAAAAAATTGATACGATCTCCTCCAGTAATACACCAAGGGTGATAATTCAACCACCACCATTGTATTAATTGTGGTACCAAGCAGCATTATACGAGCAAATTATTTGTCCAAAGGAATGTGCACGTCGAAAAAATCTGCATATCGTCGACTTGTTGGCAACTAAAAATCATACACCGATAATCACCACCAGCGGAATTTTCGACTCTTCTACACTTTGACCCACTTTCTAGAGGCTCATCTATATATGTATCTCTTTTGTTCGACGAAAAGGCGCCCGTCAAAAGATATATAAAATAGGCTTCGCATAAGTTTAGATTCTGGAGTACACATCATATGCTCCACCGACCGCTGCCCAAAGCCGCGTGAGTAACCAACTATACAACCGATTATTATAATCATCACTTTGATCGATGTATCGATTTGTTATATAAGTGCCGTAGAACACAATGCCCAAAGCGTAAAAGCTGCAATGACAACTATCTCAGCAATTGCAAATTTTTGTCATTTTTTTTTTTCTGGATTCTTTCTCAGTTGTCGGCTTGTGCAGAGAGCCGCGACATTTAAAAGAAGTGATAGCTACTTCCTCGAGATATATAATATCATGCGATCATTTCTTACTTGGATAGACTTACCTTTTTTGCTTTAATGTTGGGACCTACTATCTCTACACCATAGCCTCGTTTGTCTTGTGTGCATGCGGTTGGTTGTTGTCAAGCCGAGCCAAGTGCAAAAAAGTTCACGAAAACGTCTTCAGTTATTACGCGAAAGAAGAAGCTCCAAAAAGACACCTATCTTCTTATTTGTCATCCGAAATGGGGTTAGTTATGAGTTAGTATGTATCGATGAAATCCACGACGGTTCATCCTCTCTCTCCTCTTTTTCCTCTTATGTAACAGAATAGTTAAATGACATCTTAAAAGACACGCTAGATATCAGCCATTTTCGTCATTAATACTGTCACAGAATGAGAAAATGAAAAAATTTCTCAAAGACGCTATTAACCGTCGCCGTAACCGTCGTGAATCTTTCAGTAGAGAGTTTTTGAGATGGCCATCTCAATTCGGTTCTTCTGCCCCGCCGGGTTGATTTTGATGAGTCTTGAGTTATCTTCACGGGATATTTATCTGGCGGCGGTTAATACTTATGTCCTTTTTAATGTAAAGGATAAATAATTGTGATTGGATATATCAATTATTTGGGTCAACACTTTGGATATTTCGGGCGGACGGATGAGGTTGACGGACTCGGAGAATCTTTTTCGCTCAAAAATTCTGCCTCCATGCCATGTCGACCGACGACGACGATCGCTACGTCTTAGCTCTACATACTTATCTAGCGGGCGGATTCATAAAACTGCACCGACAGCGAATCAATTACTTAGCAAGACGTTCATAAGCAAAGAGCAACACGCTGCAAGTAGCTGAGCACCGCTGCATCTCTTTGATAAGAACGCTCTTTTTCTCGACAACTAATTTTTTTGGACACATCTTGTGCACATTTTTGATAGAACAAATATGCTACTCCGGCAAATTACCTCCAGAGGTCGACACGACCTCCTCTTGACGACAGCTCGCCTCAGTCAACGACGTCGTGATGCTACGTTATCGCTGCCTCTCCGTACTTATGTCACCTCAATCATCAATCGGAAACAATCATTTTTGCGCCACAGCAATTCACTCGTTTCTATGCCAGCCATAGTTTCATCTTGCAGCTTACTTGAGCAACAACGGCACTATGGAAGACAAAGTTATGATTTTAATAATGCGATGAATCAAGCTGCCTTGATGACAGCTGCTGCCGTCACAGCTGGCTTTGGTACTGCAGCAGTAGTAGCTTCAACAAAAAATGACGATGATCCAGCTGCGCTAAAATTTAGTCAATTTCACTCTAAGAACAATCAGATCTGCAACTGTGAAGCTTCCGTCAAAGAATCTGAAACCAAACTAACCGCCACATCTCCACAGAACAGCAGCATTACCGATGAAGAAGAAGGCGAACAAGATAATCTGCCAACCTACACCATGTCCCAAGTATCCAACTACAACGGTCAACTTTCCCCAACTAACCCGCACAAACGAATATGGATGAGTTATGGTGGGATGGTTTATGATGTGACGGAATTTGTCGCCAATCATCCTGGTGGAAGTGAGAAGATTTTGATGGGGGCTGGGGGGGCTATTGAGCCTTATTGGTATTGTGAGTTTTGATATTTACTGTTACCGCTCTTTTGTGTCTATATCGTATATACATTCAGCACACTAACTTCACACACACACACACTGTCTCATCTCTCTAATCATCATATCGCAATCAACAGTATACCGACAACACTTCGCCTCTCCACTACCACTCAACCTCCTCTCCAAAATGCTCATTGGTAAACTCCATCCAACCGATCAAGACCTCATCGACGAACAGATGGAAAACGTTACCGAACAAACACCCGATCCATACGAAAATGAACCACAACGCAATTCGACATTGATTGTTCATGGTGATACGCCAATGAATGCAGAGGTGCCGGAGGGAGTGATTACGGAGAGGTATTTGACACCGAATGACTTGTTTTATATTAGGCATCATCATCCTGTGCCGTATTTGAGTGAGGGGGAATTGGAGGAGTTTCGGTTGGAGGTTGATTTGACTTTGATGTTTCCGGATGCTTTGAAGAAGAGAAAGAAAGCCGCAGAGGGTGGTGGAGATGATGATGATGACGAGGAGGAGGTAGCATTGCCAGCTACTACGGCTGTGGATATTGTTCGGAGGGAAACAACGGATACTACAACGAGTACTAGTTGTAGCAACAGTGTGGTTGCCAAGTTATCATTGGATCAAATCAAATCTTTACCAAAGGTGGAACTTATCTCGACATTGCAATGTAGTGGGAATAGACGGGGTGGGTTTAATGGGTTGAGACAGACGAGTGGAACACCGTGGGGTCAGGGGGCGATTTCTACGGCAAAGTGGGGTGGGGCAAGGCTGATTGATGTATTGATGCTTGCGATGGAAGAAGTGTCAAAGGATCAAGCTTCTACCAATGAAGAAACTGAGAAGAAGACAAAGCAGTCCTCCCTCATTGAGACACTTCATCGTCTTCAAACTCTTATTGATGATCATCCCGAGTTGCAACACTTACGATTTGAATCGCTTGATGGAATGCTTGCTTCGATTGACGCAAACAAGGGTCTCAACCCATTTGGAGATGTCATTGTAGCCTACGAAATGAACGGGGAGGACCTCCCACGCGATCATGGTTATCCATTACGAGTCATTGTGCCGGGATATGCCGCAGTTCGGAATGTGAAATGGCTCAAGAAATTGGAATTGGCCGAAGAAGAAGCGGAGGGGACTTGGCAGAGAGGATTGAACTATAAGATATTGCCGCCGACAGTGTTGGATGCCAAGGAGGTTGATTTGAATATCATGCCTGGTTTGAGTGAGGAATGTGTCTTTTCCGGCATTACCAAGGTGGAGAATTTGAGTCATACCACACCTTTACCTACCACTACCACCACCGCTTTGGAAGAAGAGATCTTTGGTTCAATGCTATCAATGGCTCCTTTTGCAGCTTCAAGAACTCCCCTAACTCCAGGGGAGACTGTCCTCGTCAAGACAAGCGGATGGGCGTATGCAGGAGGAGGTCGCAACATCGTGAGAGTGGACGTTACAGGAAACAATGGCAAGTCATGGCAAACGGCCACAATCACCGAGGGATCCAACCAACCACTCCGACGAGCTTGGGCGTGGGTATTTTGGGAGTGTGAGGTGCCCGCTGTTGTTTGTGAGGATGGAGTTTCGGTAGAGTTGGCTTGTAAAGGAGTTGATATGGCGTTCAATACTCAGCCAGAGTCGATGGGTGGCATGTGGAATGTTCGAGGACTGGTGAACAATAGTTATTACCGAGTGAAGCACAAGGTGATGTAGACGTAGTTAGAGATCGATTGGTTTGTGTGTTTGTGCCGTTGCACGGTATTCAACATTATGGAAGTTTCAAGATAATCGCTAAGGGCGGCCGTGCTTAGAAAGTAGAAAGAAGGTGTCGTTCAAAATTTCTTGCTAAATTACTCTAATTCTTTATTCTTCTACACTATAAGTAACGCAGGAATAGCTTAGAGGGCCATTCCAAAAATCATCCATCCAAGGCGATCACTGTCTTGGCAACCTTGTGTGCTCTCAGGGAACTCCAGCGAGATGATATCTGGGATACGCGACAAAGTTCGTCATCGCTTGTGACTTCCTGCAGTTGTACGATAGCCACTTTATGTTGTAGCTTGATCCTCCTAGTATCTGCAAGGGTGAAAGATATGGCAAGAGGATGAAGTGCGAGGATGAGATGATGACTTGTTACAACTCAGAAGCTTCACTGGCCACAAAAGCATGGGCTACTACTTACTTTTTGATTGGGTGGGATCTAATGCCTTTTCCAGCCCAACCGCTTGACTAGCATGAAATCCTCCTTCCTTGAGATCTTCAGTAGAAGCTGAAAGGAGTATCCTTCGTAGGGCGGCTGCATCTAACCGCATCTGCATCTTCATCGTCTTTTCATCCCGTTTCGAGTACCACAGCTCTTCGTTGTGACGAATCATGGTCAAGGTAGAACGAACAGGGAATATTTTAGCGGTAGAGGCGAAGCGGACAGTAGGCCGACGACGGGTGGGGAAGTCGACAAGGAGCTGATCGCATGGGGCACTTGGTTCGTCGGACATGATGATTCTTACTTGCGTTGATGCTTTATGAAGACGACACCAAGTATTGTACTTGTGTAGCAATTTGTGAAGGCGTTGAGCAGTTGTGAGTTGTTAAAAGTACGACTAAAGAGAGAGGAGAACTCCACCCGGGAATAACAGCACCATGCCATCTGCCTTCTGCCACATCAGTTGATCCCTCTCTCTCTAAGGTACACGCGACTTCGATCCACATTACCCCCGCCGGGAATAGTTCATTCAAAAGTTGAAGGGAATAAGTTGATTGTGTCGGATGTTTCACGTAAAAAGTAACTGAAAGAGGTAGAGTACCGCTTGTAAAAAGAGTGAGGTACGGGGTGATAGTTCAGACGGAGTAAATAGGACATGTAAAATGTCTGTCTCGATTTGTCTGTTTTCCATCCTCTCAGCGTTTTTGTCTTCCAGCAGCTGGCATGGCGCGCAGCGCAGAGTTGTTTTCAACATTCAACATCATGTTGTGTTGCTTAAAAGTAGTATTGACCTTTCCAGAGAGCCATGATTCACGACTCCTAAGTACATAGAGAGAGAGTGTGTAAGTTGGGCCTTAGAAGAAGAAGTTGAAGTATTGAAGTTGACTTGAAGTCCCGCTTCAATGACAACTTCAATGTGATCCGTGACAAGTCCGCCCGCCTACCAAGAGACTACTTACAAGGAGGTACATAAGTAGTAGGTATGGTAGATACTTAGATAAGTATGAAATATGAAGTAGGTACCTCTCACTCTCGACTCTCGACAACACACTCTACATAATATCTAATATGATGTAAGTTGTGCTAACGACTATAAGTAACGAAGACAAAGATCCATTCACCGCTCAATGGACATAATCAAAAGACAAAAGAAGTTCGATTATTCAGGGCAGAGTGGTAATAATAATAAAAGATACAACAAAAGAGGCAATGGGGAAGAAAAAATCATCCCAACGACGTCAGCCAAAAAAAGGTGGCGGCAGTGCATCATCCACCACCGCCACCGCCGCCGCTGCTGACGAAGATGCATTTCTAGAACAAGCCATGAAACAAGCGGCCACTGAAAAAGCTGCCCTCGATCAAATTGCCATAAACGAGGCAGCGACTGCAGCAGCAGCTCAAAAAAATGAGACGGCCAAAAACGAAGAAGCAAAAGGATCCTCTGAATTTAACGTGCAAGAGTTCACCAAAGAGTATATGGGCGATTTCATTGCAAGAACTGTAGCTCAACGTCAACCATCTTCTTCTAGTGGTAGAGCATGGAGTCACCTCCCACCAGATCAAGCAGCCGTAATGACACAATGGGAAAAGGCCATGCCACCATCACAGCGACTACCAAACACTTCGGCTGCTCAAACCTTAAAGAATATGAACATCACTCCTCAATTCGTCAAGGGTTTACCCATTGGAGATTGGCTGCAACTAATCAATCGAATGGAATTGGCTTCCAAACGAGTGTATATGCGGAATGTGCCGGCGTTGCAGCGCGGGGATTATGTGGAGATTCTTCCTGGAAATCATGTCAAGTGGGCATTGGTGGGGGAACGGGGTGTTGTGGTGGATTATTTTGACGATGAGGATAAGTGGGGGATGGAGATGGATAAGAGGGAGATTGAACCGAGTTTGGTGTTTGCTGGGAATTTGAAACGGTTGAGTCGATTTAATGAGTTTGACTATTAGTTTTGGCCATCTTTTTGCTGTATAATACAATGAGTTTTGAGAATCTGTGGAGGTTTGTGTCAGAGTATGGACACCTCTTCGGGACCGTTTTCTGCACCTCGTCCCATGATTGAAGCTTCAGAAGCACAATGGATTGAGTTGCAGTACTCTGTTCGAAGTCAGATCCAAATGCAGTAGATTCATCATTTGTAATGCGATAGCATCATGCTTATGTAGCACATTCCTCCGCTTTGAGCTTGCTTGATTTGTGCATCCTTCACTGCTACCTAGAGTACCTCTAGCATGGCTAAAATCGTTGTTTGCGCGGACTTTTTGTTGTTCGCGGACTTTTTGCCTCTGAACGGAATGAAGAGCCAAGGATACCTATCTGAATGTACGTAGGTAGGGTGCATTTTCACGTACGGTACCAATAAACTGAATCTTCGAATGAATCTCGGGCACAAAACTGCTGGCGCAAAAGTACAACCAATCACACCGCTCTTTCATCGATGCACATCATAATTCTACCAACTACGCCGACGCAACTTAAACTTATCATCGACAACAATATAATTGCTGCCTCGCCTAGTACATCTCTTGATAATTGACAATAGAAAAACACTCCTCGAAGTTTTTTTATTGGCATCACACAGTTCAATATTTCTACGCAAGTTCTAGCAGTATAACACAACACATATAAAATTTCACATCATCATGACATCCACAAAAAAGAAGCAATCCAAATCTGCCTTTTCCAAACATACCGAACAGCAACTTCAACAACAACAATCAAATGATGAATCTAACAACAACAACGCTGCTGCCGCCAATAACAGCAGCAGCGGAGATTTTGGCCAAATGTCACTAAAAGCCCGCGTAACAATCTTCATCCTCGTTCCCTTCTGCACCGGCTTCATTGGCCTCTTCAGCTCCTTCCTCCAATCCACACGACCTCCTGCAACCAATGAAAATGACACGACAAAAGCAGCGGAACCGCACACTATCGACTTTGATCGTGATTTCGTCACCCCATTCTTATTAGGCCTAGCACTAGTAATTGTCATTGGATTTCAAACGGGTGGATTTCGATATGCGGGGGGGATGACTCCCATGGAACGAAAGTTTGCTTTGAGTTGGCCTAAGGCACGGAGGGTGAAGAAGGTGAGGAGGGAGAGGGTGATTGTAGAGGATGAGGATGTGGATAGTAAGAAGGAGAGGTGAAGAGGTTGGAATGTACAAGTTGGAGAAGAGAGAGTGTTTGGATCTCCCACACACACACTCTCTCTCTCTCTTTCATGAGTATGGGAGGAGGAGTAGAGTTTGTCGAGAGTGCTACATCTCCATAACGAGACGAACTGTTATATAAAACTTGATATTGTTTGTAAAGTTGTGGTGAAAACTATCCAAGAGAGTCAGCACCACGAGTTGAAACACAATTGCATCATGATGTATAACTTTTGTATTTAGTTACGAAATAAATTGCATCACACACTCCACCTACTCTGTTTTTTCGTCAGTCTTGGAAAGAGCATGACGTGCCCATTTGCTTGTTTTTACATGAACAGCATGCAATAAGGCTGCCCATGGTATGGCAAGGCATTTATTCACAGTGTGCACGAGAACGCGGAACGGGTGTGTGTGCTGGTGTAGCTGTACTTTGAATGTAGATAAACATGTCCTCTTGTGAGTTGTGAGACTTGAAAGAAAATGATGAATGTCCAAACTAATAACGACGGTGCGGTCGGTGCCTTTCGTTCATCTCTTGTTAAGCCCTGACTCTGTCTGGCCTTCTCCCCATCTTTCTGATTTCTCAGGACGGATGGGTCTCAGATCGCTCATTTTTCCGTCGTTTCTCGTTTCTCGTTTCTCGCTCATCACCGATGCTACCTGGTTACGGGATACCATAGTGGGCGCTTTTGGTACCAAAACCCCGGAGCCCCAACCACGAAAAGTGGTACAAATGTGCTGACAATACCCGTAAAAGGACAAAACATACCCTTAATGACCCGATTCCTCTCAAAATCAGGCTTGAGCTTTCTGCGGAAAGGGAAACGCTTTTATCTCGTGCTCGCTCTCTCTTTTCTTCTTATCATCACTCCATCTCGCTATCCCATGCACTTATTACATTGTCTTCTGTGATGCAGTAAAGTTTGGAATAAAAATCTATCATCCCACTACAATATTTCAGCATGCCTTCTTCTCGAGATCAATCTCTATCAGCCGTCCTTCGCCGCCGAGGAGGAGGCCACACGCTGGATGACGAAAACTTGAACTTTCCACCAAATAATGTCCATTATGCCAACAACAAGAGGAAGAGCAAGAGCAAGAGGGGGAACAGGCAGCTTGCATCATCTTTTTCTCGCAGCAAAATCATTATCAGAGGAATATTGGCCATCATCGTTCTAGCGCTGGCGTGCTTTTCTCTCAAAGTATTCTTCAAGATAATGGCTCCTACTCAACAACAAGAAGACGTCGTGGTGGATCAACCATCGCCCTTTCTACGTTCTCGTAAGAGAGGTGAAAATAAGTCGACCACTGCTACAACATCCTCTTGCCAACATCTACCATCTATCTATTGGATCAATCTCGACGAGTCCAAGGAACGAAGAACTACCATGACAAAATCCATGGAATCGCTCGGGATAATCGATCAGCATCGCATTGCGGCATATAACACCCAACAAGCTACGACCATGATAAATTCCAAGCAGTTCCAAGCTCATCCACAAATCACCTTTTACGGAGGTGATGGACAGCCATCGTATTTGAAACACCCGCAAAGCATTTATACGTGGAACGAGGCGGCATGTCTCATGTCTCACTTCAAGGCCATCCAACAGGCGTACGAGGATGGACGTGAGGTTGCTCTAATTGTGGAGGATGATGCCGCATTTTCAAACTTTTTTTGTGAGGAATATGAAGATTATTTGGCACAGGCTCCGGAGGGGTGGAAGATATTGCAATTTGCCACCAACAANTTGTGAGGAATATGAAGATTATTTGGCACAGGCTCCGGAGGGGTGGAAGATATTGCAATTTGCCACCAACAACCCGTTTGTTGTTGTGCATGGTTCTAGGATACATGAGCCGTTCATTAGTTGGCAGCGCTACCATCATTCGACTCGAGCATATCTCATCAATAGGTCGGGAATGGAAACTCTTTTGGGCAAAGTTCATCATTCCTCGTCGTCTGCTACTACCTCGCAGACGGACGGTGGCACATCTGTGTGGAGTGTCCAGGAATTTCCTTCTGTGGTCGCCGATGAAGCCATCTACGCTTTGACTGGAGATACGTATTATTCCACTGGGCTTTGGATTGATACATTAGATTTGGACTCGACAATTCAAAAGCAAAAGTCGCCTGGGAGCTGGGCTCATCCATATTCGGTCCTTGAAGGGGAACAAAGAAAGCAGGTTGTCATGAAGAGTGAAAGTAGCAGTCCACCAACTCATTTATTTGACCGATCTTTGCTGGTTGTCATGAATGTGGTTATCAGTGATGAGAAACAAATTGAGAGAGAGTTTGAAGTGATTAATCAAGATATTCATGCTGTGTGTAAGTTCCATCGAGTGTGTGAATGGGAGATAAATATTGTTGTGGCGGAGGCATCTTTTACGACTCTTGTTGAAGAGGCTGCATCTGGGCTACCATCTTACGTTCACATCCACACTAGGGTGCAATCCGAGGCGTTTAACAAATTCATATTTGTTGGAGACATTGTCAGCAAGCTTGACAAGTTTGACTTGATGCTTTTCAAGGACAACGACCAGAGAATCAACGGCTTCCCGTGGAGGACGTTTGTGGAACAGACTGATAATGCTGTGCTTTCAGCCCCCCTTCGTTCCACTCTTAGGGATTATATGCTGTTTAACATGAAGAAGGAGAAGTCTCAGGATATCCAGTTTCATGAGGCAGGTTATTGGTTATTGAATTATAACTTTCGAGATTGGCACGCGAGACTGAGACAGAAGTTTGAACATATCGAGCCTGTGGAAGTTCCATTTCTCGAGTCATATTTCGTCCTCATGGATGCCATGTTTGCAAAGCACTTCTTTGAACGTGCATTTATTTCTGGGATGCTGGATGATTCTTCAATGGAAGATCTTTTTTGCAGGGCAGCATTCGACTGGGACAATAAACGGCCAAGCTGCAGTTTGATTCCGCTTGTTTCTACGCATGAGGATAGCTTGAACAATATGAAAAGCGATGCATTCATTGCGAATGATACTTCACTCTCCCCAAGGAAGAATCCAGACCCAAACTCTGACAAATTGATGTCGCTTGCGAAGGAGTGGAAGGAGATAGTAGGCAAGCAGCACACGGTGTTAGAGGTAGAACAGCTTTGCTTGAAGAGAATGAACATCGAATTCATTGATGCGGACGATGACGCGGCTTATGAAGGCATTCCAGCAGTATCAATTAGCGACTGTGCAAGAACATTTATTGAACAGTACTCATATTCACAGCCGGTTGAAGTAAAAGAAGTCAAATCTAGCGCTGAAAGAGAAATCAAGCAAGATCAAAGGTTACTAACACAAGCAAACCAAGCAATTCACGCTTCCTTGCTTCAAAGTGAGAAAGTTGAAGAAGCTACAGGCCTCTTTGTCATAACTCTTCAAGGCACGCCAAACGCCGATCCGCACAACGAAGGGCGGCTTGACAAGTTCAAGGAGGCATGGCGAAAGAGCTGCGGTACAGACCCAGAATTACATGTTTGTCATGGCGTCATGGATGACCGTCGTGGGTATGGCCTCACCAGATCGTGGCACAATTGTTTGCAAATGGCAAGAGATATGGATTTGGAGGTCACCATGATCTTCGAGGATGATGCACGACTCTTTGACAAAGAGTCATCACTAAACTTTTGTGATGCAGGAAAAAGTCACAGTCAAGTTTGGGAGGGTTTGCCAGAAGATACGTTCCTAGCCTTCTTGGGCGGGCATACATGGACTTATGCAGATCCAGATCAAAATCAAACGAAGCAAGAAAGATTGGGATCAATACATTCCTCCCAATACTTGAAAACGACCTTCTCCTACGGGACGTATGGCTTTGCTGTACCACGTCAAAGTTTAGACACATTACTCAGCACAATCAAGGATGATTTGGCACATGGCTTCATTGACGAAGACGGAGTGCGTCAAACTGAGTTTTTGTCGCCAGAAAAGAGTTGGTACCGAAAAGCCCGAGAGGTTGGTAAAACGATATATGCAATTCATCCATTGGCAGTCTGGCATGAGGGTGGTTTTTCAAATACCTGGAAAATGGATAGGGACTCAATTACGGGTGAAGAGGAGGACGATGATAAGAGCGGAAATGAGGGTATTCGTGGTGTTGAGACGGTTCGATGAAGTCAACACACACGTGAAATGTATGTAGAGGGTATGTGGAAATACCACAGAGTATGTAGAGAGATAGAGTAGTAGAGTGTTCGTACTTAGAGAGAGGTAGCGAGATCTTAGACTTAAAGAGGAAAGAGGATTAGGATTAGGTGGTGTCACAAAATAAGAGTCATTCTTACCCTTACTAGACCATTACTCCTACCAAAGTAGTAATCGTTCATTCTATGAAGTAAGTAGGTCATACCCAAAGTTGGCGAGATCTTGAGCTGAGAACACAGAACTTGCCGCTGCCATGTACGAAATCCAAAACAACTACAGGTACAGGCTCCATTACTTGCCACTCTCACTCATCCATCAACGATACTACCTGACCAAGCCCAAGCAGTCCACCAAGAGCAAGAAGGCGATCCTCTTTGATACATAGCACTTTCTGGAGACTTTCCGGTCATTTGTTATGATGATGTAGGAGCAACTAACGAGCAATGAGTCTCTGGAGTAGGTACTTTCACTCGCAATGCAAATACGGTTTATATATTTTGTGATGTCTCTCATTTACAGGAACGACCATACCACAGTGACAGCACCGCTTCCCGTCTGCTCAGCGAAGTTAAGCACTGTCGGGCCAGGTTAGTACTACGGTGGGGGACCACGTTGGAATCCCTGGTGTTGTTCTTTTGCTTTTGCGTCAATTTCATCTTTTCTGCTCTTGGGCCTAACTTTTGTTGATTGCGCTCATTTCTGTTTTATTTCGCCCAGTCCCCTACCCCTACCCATGATACGACAGTTAAAATGGAATGCTTCATTTGTATAAATTATTGAAAAACTATATCATGTGTTTCTATGGTTGTTGTATGAAATTAGGTAACGAACGCAATATGTATGATTTGCTTCATTCCTTTCCCCCTTCTTTCGCAAGCCTGGCCTTTCGTCTCTCCTCAACTAATCGATTTTGCTCCGCATACCAATCTTCTGTGGTGCTTGGAATAACGTTATTCACTTTCTTTTCTTTTTCTGGGATTTGTCGCTGCTCCGTGGGCTCACTGAGTCTAGCCGTTCGCACCATCTCAGCTTCACTTTCTGGCATGCCTTCAAAAGATGATTCTGATGCTTTTTCAATGAGATCAGCCAGCTTTGACTTCTTTTCACCATTGCCTGTAGAGCCTTTCAATTCTTTCTGTCGAATTTTTTCCTCTCTTGCCAACCTGGCAAGATTTCTCTCCTCAGCAAGTCGATTCTGCTCCTCTATCCAATTCTTATCGATCGGAATTTCATCACTCGCTATTACATGCCGAGCCGTACGTTGCTTCTCCACTTCTTTCTCGAGCTCTCGCAGTCGTTGCTCCTCCTTGGCTTTGATCCGCAATTCTGCCTCAATTCTGTCTTGAACTTCTTTCAATTCCCTTTCCTCGTCGACTTTGGCTTGAATCTCTGCTTGCAATCTATTTTCTACTTCTGCAATTTTGCGTTCAGTCTCTGCCTTTTCGGCGGCAATCTTAGCTTCATATGCCTTATATCGCTCTAGTATTTGCTGTCGATCGTCAGGCTTCTGTTTATTATCAGTTTTGCTTGCTGCTACCAATGCCTCTATGCCTTTTCGGGCTGCTTCTCCTAGCGCTTCTTCGACCTTGTAGATCTTTTTCGGTTTCGGAAATGACTGATCATTCGATTCAGCAACCACCTTCTCAGACCCGGAATCAACCTCCTGGGACAAAGCCTTCACCAATGCTCTTTGGTGTGCTTTTTTCATGAAGTGAAGGTCATCGAATTCTAACTCTTCAAGCATTTCCGCAGAATCAAAACCATCGTCAATCAACGACCAGCAGTAGTTTGACACATCCGCCTTTTGAAGACGAGGTAGACGAGATACGAGCCACTGCTCAACTTCCTCGTAAGCATCTTGGCTGATAGATTCAGTTGGTCGAACTGGGACGTATCCACGAGGTAAATTCGCTGAGACCGCCCTCTGAGGCAATACGATGTTGTTTCCTCTGTCGTCAGATTGTCCAATCCTGTCCGGAACATACCCCGACTGAGTCAAACCATAGTCAAACTGCGGAGGGATTCCTACCGCCCCACTTTCTCTCAATATTGAATATAATTGAGACGCCGTGAGTGCCATTGGTTGCGGTGACACTCTTTGAAAAGAAGCCCTCGTAATATCGTAATAGTTGCCACCTTGTTGTTCTGGCAAGCCCTGCGTTTTTTGCGCAATAGGATCTCTTGATTTAGGGGCTAGCATTGCAGTCAATTTTGACGTCCTCGCTGGTGTAAAAGTGGCCCGAGTGATATCATTGTATGTATCACTCTTAGATGAACTTGCGGTGTGTGCTGGATTTTGCATCTTTGGTTTTGAGTTGGGTCCCTCTTCCCGTGTCCCCTGATTTTGGTCGTCAGCGGCATCATTTACTTGTTCTGCGAGTTCACTGAGGACAGATGAGGACGGCGATGCTCGAGGTAATGTGGATGTGTATTGAGTTTGTGGAATCTCGTCATTGCTGGCATCCAGGGTCTTTCCAGAGGATGGGATTTTGACGTTCCCAGGAGAGCCGCTGATACTTCCCGAAGGAAATAATACCGAGTTCAAGAATGACTCATCACCTCCAGCCAAAACTTCGTCTGTTTCCTCGATTTTCCCGTCCTTGAGAGCTATGATTTCGTTGAACTGCTTCAATGATGCTGATGTTATTTTGCGTCTCAACGGATTTGGTTTGATCATCGACTTCAACAACGCCCAAAGTCCTCTCCGTTCTGATAAATACCACAATGCTTCATCGAGCCCCAGCGGACGTTCACCAGCTGTCAGTGTTCGTTGAAGCCATGCATCCAAGTCGTATCCAACCTCTTTGATCTGTGCAGTGCAAGTCGCCTCGTCGAAGTCGAACAGCAGCTCGCACACTACCAACGCAACCGCAAAAACATCGGCCGCTAGGCTATTTGCAATTGAACCTGGTGCATTCGACTCGAGAGTATCATTGTCAAGCCCCACTCGCACTGTTTCTTTTGGATCGAGGTCAACTGCATCCCCAAAATTTATTATCCTGACGCGCCCATTTTCTTCGTCGCATATGATGTTGCTTGGATTCACTGCACAACCAGAGCAGTTGTTCAAATTGTTAGTGAAGCTTACGAAAATACAATTGAAGAGGGTCCCAAGAGATCGAACTTACACTTTCTGTGAACCACATTACAAGACGCGAGGAATGCGATATTTTCGAGAAGAGAACGAATAATAACATCTAAAACCTCCCCGAAGCCAAATGCGTCGGGTAATTTCATAGCTTGCTGAATCCCATAGAGATGATGAACCTGGTAACCATCTTCGAGGAATTGCTTATTGATCTCATGCTGCATCATCATTGCATCTAGTAGAGTCAATTCATTGACCTCCAGCTTGCTCTCGTATACTAACCAATCATGGCCAAACTCAATAGTTTTATTCCACACATCCTGGCCGAACAAACCGTATTCTGGAATAATGTCATCCTCATTTGTTCCACCGCTACCATCGTCGGGATAAACATCGTAAAATTTAGGAGTTGCAACTTTAGCGACACGAACTGCAAAGGAAACGCCGCCATCTACGTCACCGTCTTCCCCATTCTCCTCTTTTTGCTTCTTATCATTCAGCGCTTGCATCTGCAGCCTTTCGTAGAGCTCCTTCTTTTGCTGAAACTTTTTGTTACAATGGATTTCTACTTCCCAATAACGACGAACTGATTTTGCATTGTATTCTACCTCCCAAGCTTCTGGGGGTATCAACTCATCAAATGCTGCTTCAGATTGCAGCTCCTCGAACGTTGAAACTTTGGAAGGAACATTTGCATACAGCTCTGCCATCGTCCACGGCCGTTTTGCAATACACGGAAGTATTTCGTATCCTCCGTCTTCGTTGGGAAGAATGAGTAGTACTTGGTGTGTGGTTCCATAGGAGCTGGAGCGTATCCTGTTCCCCACACGAATTAGCGGCAGAGAGGAGAAATCGATATCATCAAGAGACCCCGCCCATGCCTCAGCTTCTGCCAAGTCTAAGCTGCGGCGTTCACTTTCTTTCTTCCGCATCGCTGGTGCGATCATTTGACTTGCTACTGAGGGGTCGATTTTATTGACTGGAATCAATGGTGCGACGACTTGCTGTGCATTCAGCGGTATGTTCACTGGCGCGTCATTATTTCGTTCCTGTGTCGACGTGGTGGGGCCCGTGAATGGTACGAATCCCTTTGCAATCATCCTCTCCTCATCCGAGGCTCTTATAGTAGTGCGAATCTTGGGCCCATCTGACTGTGGTGAGGGCACTGCTGACTCTACTTTTGGCTCGTCTGTCTTCAAAGGCTGCTTTTGTACATCAGGTCGAATAGGGAATGGTGACGACTTGTTTCCCTTTAGCAAATCTGTTTTCAGTGGCATTCCATTCCCACTGTTTGCAACATCAACTTGCTTGGGTGTCAGAATCTTCTTCGGCGGTACGATGGACTGTTCCGATCTAATTGCCCCATCGCTGCCTTTTAACGGAACACCACCGACTGCGTCCGTCGCAACTCTGGCTTTTTGCCGCTCCTCAGTCAATCGGTTTTCGACCAACCAATACTGGCCATTGGGGATTTGCTCGCTGCGTGACCTCTCCGTCTCGGCGATTTTTCTTTGAGCGCCCAAGATTGCCTGCTTTCTCGCTTCATTCAATCTATCATTTTGCGCTTTTGCCTCCGCATCCGCACGTGCTTTCATCCTCGACTCCTCCTCTTGTGCCATCGCTGCTGCCACCGCAGCTGCTTCCTTTTCTCTAGCTCGTTTCTCTTGTGCCATCCGTTCAGCTGTTCGCTCCTGCGCTATTCTATTTTGCTCTTGTACCCAATCCTCATGTGATTTATTCGCTGTCGCATCAGCGGCTTTGGCATCAATGGGTTCCTCTTTCACTTTCCTTGGCATATTTACTGCTGTTGCCGAAATGTCCTGAACACTTGAAGTCTCCTCTAAGGCAATCCCCTCGGCTTTCTCAACATCGCTCACAACATTGGTCGCTTCTACAGCATTCGGCTGTTCTGAGAGCAAAGACCGATCAGATACTACATCACTATACGTCTTCGAACGTTCCTCTTTGACAGTAGTCACCTCACCTTCCTTAGCCTCCGTTACAAACGGAAATGCTGATGGATTCATATCTTTCCCTCTATAGAGAGATTTAGTACCCTGAATCTCTGCAACCTTCTTCCTTACATCATCTAATCTCGTTTCATTTTCAATCCATGATTTGGTCCGTGCAATTTCTTCCTTGTTCTTGTCAATTGATTGTAGTACCGATGATGATGGCGACTTTGCTTCTGGAGAGTTGGTTCCAGTTGATATTGATGGCGGCGGCGGCGGCGGTGGTTGTTGTAGCAGTGGAGCTTTGGTGGCAAAAGTAGTCATCTTTTTGATTGGCATTGACATCTTTTTCGTTGGTAACACTTCCTTTTCAATCTTGTTTCCCATCATGCCCTTTTGGAACGTGACCGCGTTGGGTGTATTAAATGCCTTTTTCGTCGGTGATGGTTGGAATTGTCCCCCCTTTATCAATGACTTCTTCGTCGTTTGACCTATTGTACTACTACTACTACTACCACTGCTGCCAATGCCAGTAGTGCCACCAAACGAAGGAGAAGGAGAAGGAGCACCCTTCAACGTCTCCTGCCTCATCACCATCTGTTGCTTCTTTTCCTTTGATATTGCAGCAGCAGGTGATGACATGGATCTCTTTTCGACAACTTTATCGCTCCTACCTCCAATAACAACATCATCACTCTTCACCACACCAGCACCACCACCCTTGTTCCCACCACCAACTCTCAACCCATACGGAACATCACTCTCCTCAAATTCATTCAACAATCCCAATCCTCCAATTAATGATGTGGATGGTGTTGCACGTTTGGATTTACCGAATATTTTTTCTCCCAGTCCTCCGAATAGGTCGAATGGGTTGTTTTTGTTGCTGCGGCTGCTGCTGTTCTTATCGCTGTTGCCTTTGTCGTTGTTGTTGTTGTTAGTCGAACTAGGCGGTGGTGATGGAGAGGATGGTAATTTGGAGAAGGAACTCTTTGAACTACTCCCTTTCAAAGGCGGCGGTGATGAACCTGGCATGAATGCAAAAGATGGTATTTTAGAGACTGCACTTTCCAACTCGCCGTTGCTAGCGGTAGCAGACGACGTTATGTTGGGTGTACCCTTCAATGGCAAAGGAGCTGATTTCATTACTGACTTGGTCATTGGCACATTAGAGGGTGTTGTTGTAGTTGATGGTGTCTCAGATTGTTTTGGAAACGATGACATTGTCAAAGATGACGACGACTTCTTTGTGCCACCACCACCACTGATATTGCTACCATTGCCAATGTTTGATGAAGGGGATTTACTCTTGTTGAAGGGAGGTGAAGCGGTACCAAATTGCTGCTGTTGTTGTTGTTGTTGTTGTTGTTGTTGTTGTTGTTGTGGAAGTGTTGAAAATTGACTATTGTCACCACCCACCGATGATTGAACTTGCTTTGCCTTGCTTCCTAACAACGATGCCTTGCTATTATTGCTATTGTTCTTCCCAGCAACAAAGGGAGTACTTGATATTACTTTTGATACATTCCCCACCACACCATCAGTTTTTGATTGGTTGGACTGCTCCTTGTTCCCAACATTCGTATTGATTGTACCAACTCTTGAATAATAATTGGTTTGTGTCATGGTGGTGGTGGTGGACGATGCAGCACCCTTTAGTACTGCCGATGATGCTGATTGAGATGATGACGACTGCGATGGATACATTGCATTACTGTTGTAATAATTGTCGGATGCACCCTTCTTCTTCTTCTTCTCCCCCTGTCCAGCCACATCATCATCATCATCATTTACAGCTTGATTATCCTCTGTTAATATCCAACCATTATCATTTGTCGATATCCCACCATCATATTCACCACCATTTTCATCACCATTTTCATCACTATTATATTCACCATATTCACTATCATATTCATCACCATAATAAGCATCATTCCAAGCCTTCAAGGCCAAACCAACATATTCCTCTTGAGAAATTTGATCCACAAAGAATTTCGCATGTGCTTCCTTGGCTAAGGCTAGATAGTTTCGTTTCTCTTGTTCTTCTTCACTTATCCCATCATTATTATCATCATCATCTTTGTTGGTAGTTTCGTTGTTGTCGATGTCGTCGTTGTTGGTGATGAGTGATCGCCCAGATGAGGATGGCGCTATTGGAGTAGTATCAACATTGCCACTTTGAAGTTGCAGTGGATCAAACTGTGACTCATAATCACCATCACCACCCTCACCACTTTGTGGTGATTGCTCCAATAATCGAAGTAATGCACCCCTTTCATAATAAGAATGCATGAATTGCAAATTCGACTTTTGACTTCTTGATAACAACTGCACTGATCGCGATGGCGGCGGTGGTGCAAATGCTGAAGCAAATAGCCAGTGATATCCTCTCGAAGTAGTACTCGATGAGTCATGATTTATAATTGACGCATGTGGCCAGCTTGACTCCTCCTTGAATGACTCATCATCTATGCGATCTAGAATTGGTAGTGGCGCCATTGAATTGTAATTTGACAACAGCAATAATTGAAGTAAATGATAAATCATTAATACTACTACTACTATCATCAGCAGCGAGGACAGTAGAAGTGTGTCCAATAAGAAAATTCGTCGATGAATCATTTCTTTGAATAAATGTTGATTGGATTGTTTTATTATTCTTCGCCGCTTTTGATGCTGCCGCCTCAATGATGATGCTGGTTGAGGCGGCATTAGCGGCAGCGGCAGTGGTGAAGGATGCTCCATGGTGATCCGACGGTAGTTTCTCGTTCCTGCTTTTGACAGTGATGCCCTATATCTACTTACGACGTTATCTACAGCTAGCGCTACGCTACGAATGTCATTCGATCATTGTGTCCTGTCCGTCATTGAGCGGGATTTTGGGATCTTGTTGGAGAGCTGTCCCGCAATTTTTGAGAGGTGACGTCACAAGTCACAATGTGAAGTAGTACATAGACAGATTGCTAAGTATGTGAGGTTAACAGTAGGAAAGTCTACGTGGAGCTAGCATCTTTCAATCTCTTCGCTAAGAGAATGCAATTTTGGCCGCATGCGATTCACCAAATTAGGCGGCAATCCACCAACGACGTAATGATGTTGAGCCGAAGTGACAGTTTTGCTCCCCTGATGATCTTCTTGCTGTGGAGCGTGTAGCAGAGCACACTAAAAGCATGTACTACCGGTGATTACTACGATGATCAGGATAAGACTAACGACAGTCAATTCAACGGATTTGTGTACAAGCAACGCCTTGCGCACTTTCAACTGTGTCCTTCTGACACATGCGGATCGTCTAAGAGTGGATGCAATGATTACGTTACAGATTTGAGTGACTTTTTGGCCATGTACATTCAGAATTGTACAAGATTACTATGGAGGCGACGGCTTGTGAGAGTGTCAAGGAGACTTGCTATGGTGAGAATGCGAATAACGATGAGGTGAGTTTGAGCATGTTGGATGAGGGGTTCTCGGTTCTTGATGGTTTATTATAACGAACTTTCTGACACGCCTATTTAACTTGACGCGATGTTCCATCTTTTAGATGTGCTACTCCAATTGCTACGATCAAGCTGGACTATTTTACTGTGAACAACAAGACGGATTTGTGTAGATTGAGAGATGAATGGATTACAGAGTTTTTATATTTGTACCATAGGTAGAGCGAGGAGGTGTTCGGAGAGTTGGCTGTGTAAGTTTAAGTAGTAGTAGTAGTAGTAGATAAGGTTAGATGGAGCTTAGGACGTTGCGATAGAGAAAGAATGGTTGTGTAGTAGTAATATGTAACGAAGAAGGATCTTCTTTGCGGTGTCACCTCTAATCTAATTGAAAGACATAATTTCGAGCCTACGAAAAGACAACTTAGACAAATGGGATGTATGCACTTGTCACGAAGAACCCAGTGATGAGGATTGTGTCAAATGGGCACAGGTATCTTGTCACACAGTACTTTCTCGATACCTTATTTCAAGAACACCAAAAGAAATGGGTGATTGAAAGATACTAAAAACGTTGCCAAACTGCAAAATTGTCAAGCTGAGCAAGTTGCGGGCCGGCGTGCTTTGTTGACACGATAGTAGGTACGAAGATCAATCAGCTTCTTAGTCCTCTTGCCTCTATTGCATGTATCTCGTGGATTACGGTTGTTGCCTCCTTTTTTCATATGTACATACCTATCTTCTTTCTACTCATAGATACGTGATAACAGTACAGGCAAGTGAAATCTTTCTCAAAAAATCAAGCTACAAGAGGGAAAGATAGAGGGGAAAGGAAGACTTCATGCCGACTTCGCCAAAAGAAGAGGACATCATCACAAAGCTCTAAGCTGAAGGGATCAACCAACCAACCTACCTATCCGAAGCCATTGCGGCGTCTAATGAGGTGACTTCACTCGGTAACAAACATCATCATCTTCTTCATTGCAGCAATCATCTTATTTTAAAAATGGCAACGAGAATCAGAAGAACAGGCGCAAAAAAGGCCCTACACCTGGCCCTGTACGTCATCTGCCTCCTCAGCGCATACAGCTTGGGTCTCTACTCTCGCTACTTTCTTCAAGAAGTCAGCAGGGCACTAAATCCCATGGCAGAATTCTCACCGCCAACAAAAAGAGGCTCTTTGCCGGACCAATGGGAGAGTTTTTCGTTTGATCAGATCTACGAGCATTATGAATGCACGAAGCGAGTGGAAGATAAATTAAAGCCGGTGCCAAGTTTGGCGCAGTGGCTCTTTTTGAGAAAACAATACAAGGAGTTTGTGGATGATACTGTTCTATTTGATGATCCAGTACCACCCACGTTGGGGTATTCGTTCGATGAGTCTCATAGTATACCGCCATTCTATGCAAAGCTTGATCCCGTACGAGGGAGAGGTCTCTATGCATCAAGAGACATCCAGAAATTCGAACTTGTTCATCACTGGAGTGGTCACGATGTTACCTTTCCAGATGCATATACCTTCCGTCAATTCGTCTTTAGTCTACCGAAACATATGGCTTGTGATGTTGTCGATTGGGCTTGGTCCAGAAAAATTCATGAAAATGGTCCAGAAGCGATTTGTCTGAGTATCAATATTGCTAGTTTGATGAATGCAGGTGAGCAAGGTGACGTGAATGTTAGTATAAATTCCAGTTCGTCAGATTCTTTCTATGCTACAAGGTATATCAGGAAGGACGAGGAGATATTGACGCACTTCGTTCGGACGTAGTATTTCTGAAAAATACTGTTTCTGTAGCATAGTTTGATAACATATATTATGTAACGAATAAGAGAGAACAAAATGATAAAATGATTTCTGGCTCTCTTGTATGCATATCGTGGGAGAATTCTCTTATACAACCATCTTAGGAATGAGTAAACAGTTGAAATCAAGTATTTTTCTTCATTTGCCAAGAAAATGGCTGCCAGAAACTGCCAGAAACGCCCTTACAAAACAAAGCGCTCTTTGGCAACCGTGAGCCAAAGGCAAACCAACACCGATCCATCCTTCATCATTAGAATCCTAAGGAAACTTGTTCATAACTAATACTTAAGACTCGCATTAAAATAACTCTGTTCCCTCTTCTTTCCACTCGTCACTGAGGGTAGGTTGTCTCTCCAAGTTACAAAAACTTGGGGGTTACTTAAACTGTAACTGCACATTCACATCTCTCTCTTCTTTACAGACATAAAAATTGGACAAAAGAAAAAGTTCCTCACTCTCTCGATACATCCTACTGTTCACTTTCACAAACACTCTCTTACAGTCACTTTTTCATTGACCCTTCACATTTTTCACTCTCTCTTCAATCAAATGTTCCAGCCTCCTTCACCGGAGTAGAAAACATGGGAGTCTGATTCATCTTACGAACCATCGCTGCACTTGTATTCGCCCCGGTAGTTGACGTAGCCGCAGTCGTGGCACTAGATACCTTCCACTTACTCCCATCACGTTGTTGTTGTTTTTCGTTGTCATTTGAAAATGGTTCACCAAAGCACCGACATGTATGTTTGGATACGCTACTCCATATACTATTCACTCTCGACTTCCAATCCACAGATGAAGGGTTAGCAGTAGATTTCCGAGGATTGTTGTTCCTACTAGTAGATCCACCATGAGTATTCTTGGAAATGAACATGGCATGATCTAATTCTCGTTTGGGTTCTACACCCAAAGGTGACAATGGCGCATCTGCATTGGCATCATATTCAAAATAATTGTATTCCTTCTCATCGCCACCATCTCCATCATCATAATCCATCATTTCACAAGCATCGGGAGTCATTGGCATGGGATGATTCGAAGTAGTACAACACCCATTCTCTTGAGCATGTATCGTACCAAACATGGACGACCGACCAGATAGAGAAGAGACAGCTGTCATGTCAAGACTTGGATTGGTATTGGAACTGAGTGCAGATCGATCTCGTGGTACATGGCCACCCATTGTGCTTGGAGGTGGTGGGTAGGGTTGCTGTTTCGTTTGTTTGGGTTGTTTTCTTCGGATGTAAATTTCGGCGTACATGTTGTGTCCTTCTTGGGAGGAGGAGGTGGTGGAAATGTTGGATGATGATTGGATGTTGTTGTGATGGATAGTTTCTCTCTTGCTATTGGTGGTGGTATTATTGTTGTCTTTGGTATTCTTTGTAGTCGAAGTAGTATCAAGTCGTTTTCTTCCATTTTTCTGCTGCTGCAAGGTGGTATTGTTCTTGTTATTGGAACCTGACCCAAGGAAGAATTCGGGTGTGAGTGTCTTTCGTTGTGTGCTGGGTGGATCTGCAAGGGGTGACGAGTTTCCATCCTCATGGATGCTGACTTTGTTGTTGTTGTTGCTTTGACTGCTACTGCCGTCAACTTTTTTGACCTGAAACATTGCGTCATCTTTCCCTGGCTGAGATGATGACTGTTGCTGTGAACTATCTTTTGGTTTCTCAGTGATGACATTCTCGTTGGGAGAACTTGATGGTTTGCTAATGATTGCAATGGTAAAAACAAGCAGCAAAGTGAGAAAATAAGTCAAGAAAAATACGGAAGTATAGTAATGTCATCAACACAATCCAAGAAAACACGAGCATAACTCACCCAACATTTCCCACCGGACCATCCTCCGCCACATCTTCCTCCTCATCCGTAGCAAATGGAGTCCACTTTTCATTCCAATTCGGCGACTGCTGTCCACCCGTTGTCGACCCATACGAAGTTTGCATAACCTCTTGAATCACCAGTCCATTGCCCTCGGAGGATTCTTCTTCTGAAAACGACAGTTGATGACGGGAAATGAAGCTGTTGAAGTAGCTCGCTGTGCTATTATTATTATCATTGTTGTTGTCTTGCATGATATATTTGGACTTGGTCGTTTCCATGAGCGGACTGCTTTCATGAGGTAGCGGTGGCTCTTCTTGATTGTTGGCATCGACTGCAACTGCACAAGTAGTAATGCCATTTACTGTGACGGCCACCATGGGCATGGCTGTTACTGTGGTGGGCGAGGACGCCGCCGCTGATGATGACTTTGCGGCGGACTTTTGTTTGTTGCCCTTGCCCAGACGACGCTTCCATATGGATGACTTTTTGGTAGAGGTGATGGTGGGTGATAATTCTGTCTGCTCGGCCTTTGGAGCCATTTTGACTGCTGAAGGTATAAATTGGTTTGTGGATTGTTTGCCTCCTCTCGATTGTTGTTTGATTACAATTGGTCCGCTACACAAGATGTGTGATGCTATGATTCGCCGTCGATCAATGATCAATGCTCCTCCTACCAGCCGCGGCTACAATAATAAGAAGATATTATATTACTCCTATTGCAACAGTTACAAGCTACTTGGACAGCCAACAGACACCGACCTCTCTCTCGCTCAACGGCTCATTCAAGGTTCAAATACATCGAGTAACGACGTGTCTTCCTCGGCGCAGCATGAAGTGCATGAAGACTCAGGAGAGATAGATGGCACAGTTTGTTTCTGTCAATCTTGTTCATTTCCTTCTTTTCCTAATTTCAAAATGTAGGAATTGGTATTGCTACAAACGAGTATCAACAAGATGCCGGAAACTGGCCGAAAAACGAGCTCGTTTCTTTTCGCTTTTCTCTGATTTGAGTGCCGGACCAGCTTTACTTTCTTCAGCGTCACAAAAAAAAGGGTCAGTTGGATGGAATGGATGGAGCGAGCGAGTCCGTTGACACGCGCCGCACCGAGCGACCGAGAGTCCAAAGGGCATTCGTCGCAAGGCAAGGGGGCTAAGTCAGTGAGCGTCGGCATTACATTTTCTCGCCATTGCTGGCCATATTGCCGAAGGAGGCAAGAAGGAAATTGAGCGGGGAGCATCAGTAACTGCCAACGACGTCTGGAACGAATCACCTTCCCATTGAAATTGAAAGATGGCTTGATTACGGCAGATGACATATTCACTGGGTGTAGAAATTTGGTTCACGTTGATCTGGTTGAGGGAGCAATACTACATAAACCATCGCCGCTTTATTATTGGAGGTATGGAAAAATGAGATGGTCGAAGAAATAAATTCCATCAACCAGATTCTTCTTAATGCAGATGCTGGAGGATATATGGATGAGGTATCGGATATTATTGGGATGAGTTTGAGATATTGGATGAGGGAGAAAAAGCCATTGTGATACGAACGTGGATTAGATCAGTTCTTGGCAAAATTCGTCACTACCAAGCAGAGCATCAACGCGTATTGGATGAGGCTGCTTCTAGACCTTGTGAGGAATAATATCCTTTCTTTTCTCGATTTGCCATCACACACGTTCGGGTGAGATAAAACCATGAGGTTGAAGAAGAAGTGGAGAAAAGGAGGAAGAAGAGAAGCAAGCGATGAGGTTGACAATGACGGAAAATACACGTTTCAGGGGGGAGATCATGCCAGAATAACATTAAGATACGAAGATGAGGATTAATAGTAATAAAGATTTACGTAACGGATAGATCTAAACCTCAGATGATAAATCATGTTTAATCATGACAGAGATTCGTACAATTCCTACTCTTCAATAGTACTCCAACAGTGGCAAAGTCGGATTGAGACTGGATGCGAATTTGTG
>JALLBH010000366.1:0-23259 GCA_036940005.1 Skeletonema menzelii | reverse complement strand
TCTTGTACCCGATCACTTCACCTAACGCATTGAAACGCAACGTGCCAACTCCTCCGCCGCCAAGCTTTCTTTCAGAGTTGCTTGTGTAGTACCAGCCCCCATCAGTAGGATGAGCAATAACAGCCGCTCCATCTGCTCTTCTATGCATGGGAACTGTACTCTGTCCACCAGTGTCATACTGCACGTACTGTCCTGCTGTAGTGAGAAGACGACAATCCATTCCCCTTGAAAGCATGAGTTTACCTCCATCACAGGGCTGTGACAAATCTCCGGGGACGAAAGTCGCACCGAAGGAGTTCGGAGCATAAGTTGGTTGAGGTCCCGATCGAATGCAATAGTCTGTTTTGCTTTTGTCACTTCCCCCTCCAGCACATCCTGGGACCTCTTCATTTGCGCCCCGTTGGTGGCAGATTAGATCACCTGCGCATTGATGATCTCCATCGCAGTCCCCTTCGCATTCATCCAGAGGAGCTGTTGGGCTCCAACTTATAAATTTGATTTTCTTTGTCCGTGTCTTTGGCATGGACGTCGGCCGATCATTCGTTTGTGGCGATGTAGGTAGATTCGTTGGATTCGTCGTCGTAGGCAAACTCGTAGGCCCATTCGTTGGTAGAGGCGTAGGCTCAGATGTCGTAGGCAAAGGCGTAGGCTCAGGCTTAGCAGTAGTTGGCGGAGGTGTGGGCTCAGCAGTAGTTGGTAGAGATGTTGGACTTGATGACATGGTTGGAGAGGCAGTGTCTGCAGCTAATCGAGTGCAATAGTCTGCGTTGCTTTCGTCACTTCCCCCACCAGAACATCCTGGAACCTCTTCATTTGCATCACGCTTGTGGCAGATTAGATCACCTGCGCATTGACGATCTCCATCGCAGTCCCCTTCGCATTCACCCAGAGGAGCTGTTGGGCTCCATCTTATAAATTTGATTTTCTTTGTCCGTGTCTTTGGCATGGGCGTCGGCCGATCATTCGTTCGTAGCGAGGTGAGTTTGAGTGGAAATAAAGGCAGGTATGGTGAGTATAAGGTCAGAAATAATAAATAACATGCTATGGCACATTGCGCGACAGGGCGGCCACCCCTGTGATGTACATTTTCCAGCCGACATCCACAATGTTGCACCGGCAACCTTCATGATGACGAGGCAGGCAAGCAGTGTGGAATGCTCCCAAACGGTCAAAATAATTGACGACGCCGCCGGATGTGCACAAGATATGTAAAAAAACAGCCAGCCCGGGTGACCGGGCGGCCATTACACCACCGGTCGGTCGTAAATCCACACTGTCTACCCTATAGTAGGAAGGCCACCACCTCTGTTGACTCCTCAGAGGGCAAAATGATTTCAACTTACTCCAGTAAGCTGTGGGACATCGGGTGCCAGGGCTTCGGTAACATCAGGTCTGAGTTGACGTTCATATTCGGCAAGCTTACGCTCAATGGCGGCAGTAGGCGAGGCAACAGGCTCATTGATGGCGGCGGTAGAAAAGGCGAGGGCCGGAATAATAACTGCTTGGAAGGACTTCATGATTATTTGATGTGGTGTGTGGTGTAAAAATGATATGAGACGAAGAATCAACGGAGAGGCTGGCTGGGGTCGCATGAGGGTCGCATGCTCGCTGAAAAAGAGTACGATAAAGAGTGAGAGAGGAGAAACTTTGTGCATCGATTATTGAGTTCCTACGTGGAATGAAATATTCGAACTATCTTCATCTGAACTGATTCCTACTTCACCAGGTATCTCTCTTGCCTAAAAATACTCAGTCCCGGCCGTGTATGTCTGGTCCCTTGGAGGACTCAATGCAGGTCCCTTTAACAACTCTAATCACGAATGCAACTCTGATCAACGGGAATAGTGTAGAAAATTAAGATCTGTTCCATCACTCATAATAAAATCCATCATGTTCGTGACGATCAGAATTCGAGTTCGAGATGACTGTACAGCTCAAACCCTACCATACCCAATCAGCGTGCTACTGGATCTACCGTAAGAGAAGGGCAAGAAGGAGATAGTGTTCCTGGGGAGATGACCATCCTTTGTCAAGAAACTGTTAGAGGTCTGACAGATGCTGCACTGTTATTAAGCGCTCTGTGGGTGTGGGACAAAGCGAAGAGGCAAGCAAAGCTGTGGCTGTGTTGTTGTTGCAACCTGCTCGAAAGAGGTGAATAGACAATATAATAACCATGTAAAGTAGACTAAAGGAAGGTGAGATCTTCCAAGAGAGACCGCAACAAAACGAAAGACTACTTTGTTGGGGTGCAAAACTGTGATGAGGAGTAATTGAGATGATTGGGCGCTCGCTAATGCATGCCCAATCAAGATATGTAGTGGATCCTGTGTGTCTAACTTGTTGCGCTGCCCCGAAATCATGTATGTACTAATTCCTACAGCTGGCCGTCGTTCAACCCTCTTTCTTCCTTCTTTTCTTCCATTCTCTCGCCATTTTTTGGCCACAAGACAGCGTTCGGTAGGAAACGAACACCACCGACCACATCATCTCTAATGATATATATTATTATGTGACAATGGCGCCCATCGTTGACCACCACGCTGCCATGGCTGAAGCTTTCTCAACTGATCGTACCGTTGCTGGCGGCTCTGCTGCTCACCTGACGACGGCCAAAAATCATCGAGCTGATGGCCAATTTGGTTCGCCAACAATCGTCGTCGTCGCGGATGATAATGACTTCGACGACACACAAGACGAAAACGAGTTTGACTCTGCCGTAGCAGCCATACCCCGAATAGGCGAAATGATCACCCACGCTAGCAGTAGCTTATTCATGGATGACTGTGATGATTACTATAACGACAGCAGCGGCATCTTTCCCGAAGAAGCCATAACAACCGCTGATCAGAAAACCTCAGCCCTCATGACATCCTTCGATGCGCTCGAAGACATTGACTTACTGTCCCCCACGTCAACACCTAGCAAAGAGCAGCTCCACGACCTGCATCAATATACTACTACATCTGACAATAGCGCTGCGGTTATTATGTTTTCGACCGATGAAGAATTAGCACGGCAACTTCAAGCGGAGGAAGATGAGTATGCACGACAACAGCGTGATATTATTTTTCGAAAGGCACAAACTACAGCTAAAGCTACTGCTACTTCGCCTCCAAGAAAGCTCAAAAAGTCATGGTTGGATGATCTGATTGGGGAGCCATTCCCTTCCGAGATGAGACGAAATTACGCAAGATCAGATAGTCAAAACACTACATCTACAAATAGTGGCTTGATGGCGGCGATTGCCGCGGCAGAAGCTCGACTTACATCTGCGGCAAGTGACTCTTCGGTTTTGGTTGATCGAACTAATACTACTTCTTCGTGCAGCAGCATCAATATGGATGAAAGTATCAATAAATTATCGACATCCATTTCCAAATGGTGGAGTAGTAAAGTTGTCATCAGTCCTCAAAACAACAACAACCAAGACATTCCAACCACATCATCATCTGAAGATCCACCACGCTTCACCGATAACGGCTGTGAAGGGTACTACCTCGGAGACGTCCTCACCGATACCAACAACAACCCCATCCAACCACTCCAAAGACACGGTCAAGGCATCATGACCTACAAATCAGGAGACACCTTTACTGGAAATTTCCAAAACAATGTCTTCCACGGATGGGGCATCTACTTCTGGAGCGATGGAGATAAACAACGTGGCACGTGGCAACATGGACTACGTCATGGTCCATGTATCTTTCACCATGCTGCATCGGATGTAGTTGAGTATGGATATTATGACCAAGAAGGCAAGGTGGTAGGAGAGGGGGTACGATTGAATGCGGAACGGACCAAGGCGTGGAAATTGGTGGATGGGAAACGATTGGAGGGGACAATTGAGTTGGAGGAAGCTGAGAGGATTGTGGCTGAACAGTTTGAATGTTTTCCTATACCTGTTGCGGCGAAGAGAAGAGAGATTTAGATGTGAGTGAATGATAAGGAGGAGAAGGATGTATTTTGATGAAGAGGAGGAAAGGAGGTGGGGAGGAGTTAAATGAAAAGTGTAATGATATGTTTATATGTTTTGGGAACACCGAGAGAGATGCCTCGTCGGCTGAAGCTCCAAGACGACTGAGTCTCAAGTTTTGAGATAGATGTTCGTGTGTAAAATATGAAGTGTTTGCTTGTTGCTAATGTCGCTTCCATACAGCACTAATTTTAGATGTGCTACTGTGTTACTATTAGTAGTCTTTATGAGAGAGTAATCTAATAAACTTACAGGTTTCAGGAGTCTTACAAGAGCTAGTAGTTAAGCGGCTGATGCATTGCTCATTGCTCAAGCTGGGGGGTTGGTGCCGAAATAGGCTACCCGGATAGCGGGCGAGTGGGCGTGCCAACAAAAAATCCCTTTCAGAGAAGCTCAAGCCTGATTTTGGGAGAATCGGGTCATTTTAGGAGTATTTTTGTCATTTTACGGTAATTCGAGCACATTATTTGTACCTAGTTTTCCTCGTTGTGGGGCCACGTTGGCACCGCCCACAGCAGAGTACCAAAAGCGCCCGCTATCCCGGCAGCCTCGCTCTCAGAAAGGAGCAGCTGTTCTCTTTTTCCGCCCTCAGCTGGTCTATTCTTCCATCATTCATTCACTTGCTAAGAGTTGAAGGCACTGGTCGCCTCGCTCTTCATTATTTAGGAGTAAGAGGTGAGTGACCGTGGTAAACGCAGCAAGCCGCTGGCTCTATTGGCAGGTGGTGGTATTAATAGACTCAATCGTCGCGGTCGAGAGTCTCTTTTGTCGAAATGATGACTTGCTCACATTTTATGTTCTTCTCAAAAAAGACATATTTCGCGCTAGATACCTGGCGATACACACATAAATCAACCTCTCTGTTTCTGTCGCCGCATACATCGAACATATATAGATAATTAGGTCCAAAGACTTTGAAACATGGCGACGGAACTCATCCATCTCTCGTATGATGGAAATTTTCAACTCGAGACGGACGCCAAAGTGATTCTCTGCAAAGTTATCCAAAGTAATCAAGACGAGCCACTGTCAAGTGATGTCGACGACACAAAACATCTTCGCGTTGAACTACAGTTGGATAGAACTTCCATGCACCCCCAAGGCGGCGGACAGCCAACTGATATCGGAATGATCACATCTGACACTGAGACATACACAGCGAATATTGATAAGGTAACAATTGACCGGGCCTGTGGTATTGTGACGCACTCTGGCTCTGTCACTCTAAACAACAATGCTGCCACCGATGAAATATTTCCGTCAAATTCATCCGTCAAAGTCACCGTAGATTCAGCCAATCGTCAACTCCTCTCCGAATGTCACACGGCAGGTCATGTCGTAGATGCTGCCATGGCAAGATGCGACAAACTCTTACCGCCAACAAAGGGCTATCATTTTATGGACGGTCCGTATGTTGAGTACAAGGGCAGCATCGACACAAAAGATCGTGAAGAGTTCTTATCAAGATTAAAAGAAGCATACCAACAGCTAATCAATGAGGATATCCAAACTCAAATTCAAACACTCCCCGTTGACGAGGCAGAAGAATTGTGTAATCGTCTTGCACAGAATTTCAACATGAAAGATTTCACTTCTCCATCGGACGACAATCCTTCTGTGAGGGTTGTTACCGTGGCTGGCTGGAATTGTCCATGTGGTGGAACTCATGTGAAGAGTACGGGAGTGTTGAAAGAGAGGGGATGGGGTGTGAAGGGATTGAGGTGTAAGAAGGGAGTTGTGCGTGTTCGATATGGTCCAAAGGAGGAGGAGTGAATTCATATCATGTATTATGAACAATGCAATCAAGTGCATTGGATAGGATTGCTGTTGTCGTTGTCAAGTTGGTGGGGTGCGTGATCGTGAAGAGGAAAGTAAGTTCCTCTTTATGACAGTACAAGACTGTAGCTTCTCGAGACTTATTATTCATGTAACACACACCCAATATGAAACCTCCTCCATTCTTCTCTGCCCTCTTACACAATCTGGCATTCGCATCCATTTCGCTCTTGGCCGGATCACTACTTTCTTTTCCTCTTTTTCACCTCTATCTACTCTACTGCTACCAAAAATGCCCAAGCACTGTTCATCTGCGGAACTTACTTACGGTTGCTGATCTGCAAATTCATGAGGTCAGGTGTACTTTACACCAAGCTCAGGGAACTGCTGAAGTTTGTAATAGCAAGTACATGCTACATGATCCGATAGCAAGTTCGAAATAGAATACTGTAAAATTTGTAAGACTGCTTACCTATTTTGCCGGCGAGGTTGGGGTACATATATATTCTACCCAAACATGGTGCATGCGGTCGACAACTTTCCTTCAAGCAATCAATTGGATTTGACAAACATGCGTGCATGCAGTTTCTACCTTACGTTTACCAAATCTCATTTACCAACTCGTTCTTACTTTATTTGGCTCAGCCAGGGCTACTCTATGATACATACTACTTTTAACTCTTGACCTTGCCGCAGCAAAGAAGGCGCATACAGTACAATACATAGTAGTCATAATTTCTTCTACTCCTACATAGCCTACTTGTCATTTCTATCACTACGACTACATTGTCAACGCCTTCCTTCATTTATCCAAACACTTGCATCCTCACAATGTGCAACGCCAGATCAACCAAGACTCCCTCCAGCTCCAGCACAGAGAAGGACCAACCCTCTGCTAATGCTGCTGCTTCTTCCAGGTCCGAACCCAAGCTGATAGCTACTGCAACATGCGCCCCAGTGCCGATCGAAATCGATATCCGTAACCTCAGCGCAGAAGACCTGCAATCGCTGAAGCAAGACGACCCGTTCCTCTACTACTCTATACCAGCTTTTCGAAGAGCCACGTTCAACCTGACGGAGCCCGACATGTCCGAATCAAGCTGGGAAGAATCCACTGCCGTCAAGCGACGTACAAGAGTGTCCTTTGAGTGTCATGCGGATCTCTTGATGGCAGATCTTCTGGGAGACTTCGAAGAGCAGTATTATCAATCAGAGCTGGAGCTGATGGATCTTGAGTTCTCCAAGCTGCTTGGTTTGGCGTACGATAGGTACAATAGTAAGACGCAAAATCAATAGATATTGTAGGATTGATATCTTAAATATTGTAAAGGCCAGCTATCTGTTAGATTGTATTTCTCCTTCGACCAATTGGAATATGGACAACATCTTTGACGTTCCCGTCTTGCATCTAGAGGAGTTTGTGTGCTGAAAAGTGTCCATGTCGTTATTTTATAATGATAATTACATGAAAAATACTCAACGGAACTGCAAAACTTTTTGAGCATGTCTAAATACATTAAAATTTCTGTTCCATTACATCTCTAGACTCTGGATGAATAATGCCGAGTGAGTTTGACTTAATTTGCCTCCCCACTCAAGATCAGTTCAAGCGGCCAATCCTGCACGGATTTTTGCACGCTGCGTTGACCTGCGTGAGCTTGATTGAGCAAAGTTGGCCAAGTTCGAAACCGGGTCTTCAAGCTTTTGGTGCTGCTGCTTCTGCTGTTTCTGCAGCACAGCCGCTGCGTGGCGCTTCCTGATCTTGAAAATTGTCGTGGGCGACCAAAAAATGAAGTGTTCAATACCTAAAAAGTCTTCTCTATTGATGATATCATGACTGAGAAGGTACTTGATTGATTCGTCACCAGAATCTGGTGGAGCAAGAGCGATGAGTTTCTTGATTCGGAGTCCTTCTAGCAATGCATCTTTGCCAAACTCATTGTAATCTTCCTGGGTATATGTCAGGCTTTGAAGGAGATACGTAGATTCTCTTCGATACACAAGGAGCTGAGATACCTCAGAGAAGTGAACACTCTTGTTGATACTTGAGGCGACATCATCATCATCATCATCTCCACCTGAATCAAAAGAAGAGGTGGAGGTAATGGACTCTCTCTTTGGCCATTCTTCAAGGAGAGTATCTCCTCGACCTCGAACAGCTTCAGCTCCGGCTTCACAGTGAAGACCACCATCTCCACCAGAGCAGTCTACACCTCCTTCTGGATTGAAATCGCTCATGCTGTGTATGTGTGTTTTATGATAGGATTATGGCTACCCACGGAGATTGAGATTGATATACTTATGTCAATGAAATTCAAGTGCGAGCACTGGACCTAGGTTCTTGCTCGCTGCATTGTACTCAAAGGATACTGAGGCTACGTCATCCCTCGTGAAGCAACCAGAAAGATTTTCTCCTTCTGTGTCTTCACTGTGAGAGAAAGACACAACACTCAAAAAGGAAGCTAAAGCTACTTTCTTTGTTGGGGTGCCAAAACTGTGTGGGTTAAATACTCATGCGAACCCACACTCCCAGAGACACTGCGACTCTCAGAGCCAGTTGGTCAAAGGGTGGGGAGTGGGTCGCTTAAAACTTAAGCTACTGATGACTGCTAAAACCGTACACAATACTACGATGAGTACAATGAGCTACTGCTTTGCTTTGAAAACGGAATGCAAAGACCGATCACCAAGCAAACAGTCGCTGCAAGAGCAGGGACACAAAACTCCTGCCAGCTACCGAGAACTTGGAAGTTCTCGTTTGCCGGCAGAAATGGACAAACTCGGGTGCCGAACGATGAGACAGCTGTCTTCTCATCTTCAGCTGTTTTCGTTCCATTCGCTGTCCATCACCACAAGGTAATGTTGATGTTGCAGCTTTTCAGATGCCCGGAATTGGTAAAAGCCATCTGCTGCCTAAGTAATCGTGTTATTCATTACATCACTTTTTTGGTTCAGGTCATCATAAAGAATGCTCAAGCACTGTTTTGTGGCTATCGTATCGTACTGTTTTGAAATTGAGCAGACACTTGCCTCTATCTACTTGAATCGATTCTAACTTGTTGGGAGAGGAGTTACGTAGTTCCGTGTTCCGTCCGTCAAGGTTCCCGAAGGTTAAGGTTAACTCTCTAAGAGTGATTTTTTCTAGAGAGAGTCTCGATAACTCAATACTCCCCATTATCACTCCCGCACCACACATTCCCACGTATTTCCGCCACCCATTTTTTGCAAAGGACAATGTTGGGCCATCTGCTTCATATCTATCTACAATAATACCAAACAAATAAGCACTGCTTCTTCCCTTGAACACTCTATCATCGTAATATTACAATGAGCAATAACAACTTAGGCAGCGGCAGAGGCGGCGCCTCCCCCTACGACGACGATAACTCCAGCAGCAGCTCCTCCTCCGCAGGATCACCGCTCCCGGACTTTAATGCCTCCAACATCCAATTATCCACCGTGGCGCCAGCCTTCGGAATATCCTCCTCAGCCGCAGCCGCCTCGGGCCTCCAGAGCCGCCAGCCAGACTACCTCGACTACGATCAAAAGGGCCGCGGAATTTTCTCCATCATGTGCACCAACTCGGGCATTTCGTACTTGATCGGCGTCACACTTGGAGGATTGTACGGTCTAAAAGAGGGACTGGCACGCACCCCCTCCAGTCGACTAAAGGTCAAACTAAACTCCGTACTAAATCACTGCGGTCGTCATGGCTCCGGTCTGGGAAACATGATGGGGGCCACCGCGATCATGTATTCACTCTACGAGGGAGTCGCGGATAGCTTCGAACTGGATGCGTACACGGGACCAATTCAGCCACCGGCTCCGTTGTTTGCGGGGATGATGACTGGGGCGACCTATTATATGAGGGCTGGGCCGAGGGTGGCGGCACTTGCGGGGACAATTGGTTTGGGGGCTGTGGGGGGGACTTTTGCGCTTTATTCTCTTTTGGGCGTGCCGTATGGCAGTAAGGGATGGTTGTTCTTTTAAATTCGTGTTGTTGTATTGGTTGTTGAAAATGGTTATTGGTTGGTTCAGGAGGATCTATAGGCTGCAACAAGCGACAAACTATGACACAAAACAGAAATTGATGCTGTATTTCTAGATGTATTAATGAAGCCGAACTACGTGCAGAAAACAGCAAAAAATGCAAATACGTACAGATATCAAACAACTACTCCTATGAACTAAAAACGAAAAAGCTATCATGCAATATTCAATATTCTCGCCGTATTGTTTGCAATACTCTTCTCTTCCACACGACGAATCCAGCGCTTTATGGGAGGGACGAACATAATCAAGACATTAAAGAAAGCCAACCCCATCATCAAATAAGTGAAGTTGATTGATTTGCCATCCACATAGTGCTGAATAGTTCGAATCTTATTGCCCTCTGAATCTCGAAACCAAGGAGTGCATGCCTTAAAGAGGATTGCACCTATCAAGTTCGGAATGCCTTGACTCATGAATAGCATAACAGCAGTGCCCAGCATCTTTAACTCTGCAGGAGCTACAGTGAATGCAATCTCATTCATGGCGGAGAAGTGGAAAGCTATGCCACCTGCCAAAAAAGTGCCAAATAAGCCCCAAAAGATGCTTATTTGAGATCCGCTCTCGAGATAGACACGTATCACTCCATAATTCATGATTACAGCCACAACATAACTACAGCCAAGGAAGAATGATCCAAGAGCAAATCTGTTGGCAATGCTCAACTTGATCTGTTTCCTCAGTAAGAACGGAGAGATGAACCTTTTGATGAAAAATGCCCAAACTCCAATGAATAAAAAGGCTGTAGAAACAAGTAGAGGACCTTTAAAGGGTCCAATGCCTTTCATGAATGCGCAGGTGGTAATATTCACCACGACTGCCTGAGTAAACGCCACATTGACTGGAATGACAAGCAGAAACACAACGAAGAGCAGAATGATTTGAACCATTCCTTCCACCACAGCATCTGGAACACGTCCACCCTTCGATTCCTTCGTTTTGGCAAAGCCTGGAAAGGTACATCCTTTACCATTCCCACCGAAACACAATATCGCCTCTACGAAAGATCTAATCATCTGTGCATAAGTCTTTCTCATTAGTTTGTCATTCACATACCTGGCAGATCCTAAGAGGAATATAAACAGTCCAAATATGATTGCTCCACTGTTGATGAATTCGGCTATGACCAGTCCATTGGCGCTGCCTTCGTCAATCTTGAGCTGATCAGCGATGACAATTGATACCAGTGCACCCAAGAAACTCCCAATAAATTCAATTCCTGTAAACAGTATAAAGAACCTCTCGATTTGGTCAGTATGGTTAATTGGATCATATTGTTTTGCGGCGTATACTCCATATAATGTCTTGGCAGCACCCTGCAGAGAGGAGACTACATTGTGAGTTTGTTTTGGATGATGAGAGAAGTGACGAGAAAATCAAACAATATGAGACTTACAAACCCCAGAGGAAATAGTATGTGTGTGCCAAGTTTCAATTGATCTAAAGGGAAATCGACGCTCTCTCCCGAGTAAGGAATGGAGCTGATTGCAATGAGTAGAATACCAGGGATGAGGCATAAACTGGTAAACATATTGATCGTCCAATAGTCCCCAATGAGACAATCAGCTATGAACGCTACAATGAACGGAGTCACGAATCCAATTCCTTGAAATGTTGCGATGTATGTGTTCGCCTGAAAAGGTGCATAATTCGGATTCCAATATGGCTCATAATACCCAGTCAAATAGCCTGGCATCGTGAATAAGACACCATTAAATGCAAATCGCTCCATAAAATCAAGAAATAGAATGAATCTAATCGAGTGTGTCAATGGATTCTCTGCATAGGCGCTAGTGTGATTGATGGCATCATTATTTAGCTGCTCAACATTATTGACAGGAGACAAGAGAAGAGTGTTGCTCATGAATTCAGATGCACCGACCTTTTCTTCATCGTCAGTGGAGGTGGAGGGAAGAGCTGTTCCTCCTTCGCCTGCTTCATTGGAGTGAAGCTGCTCAAGATTATCGTTTTCCATCGTCTCTGGTAAAGTGAGCGCAGCGAACTGAGCTAGTGTAGATATGACACAATATTTTGATTACTTTCTTCTCATCAGGTTGAGCCCACAGCAAGCTCTTCTACTCTGTCGATGGCGATGAGGCAGGAGGCAGGCAGAGAGATACATCAACATCAGAATAATAAATGAACTTGCTAGCGAGCTTGATTGAGAACCCTACATGCACTCCACGGAATAAATTGGAAAGGCACTCCGCGGAATAAATTATTGAAAAGGCACTCCACCGAGACCCAATTCTCAAATTCAGTGGGTCCTCATCTCCAATCCAGCTTGCTCGCTCTATTGGTGACGAATGCGTATGTACAAAATCATCTTCACCTCACCTTCCACCTCCACGTTGAAGATGAAATAATCCGAAATCCACTTTCCACTTCCGATCGATCAATCAAGCATCTTACTCCCATCTAACAATACAACCATGAAGTCTCTAACAGCCGCCATCACACTAGCTGCCCTTCCAGCAGCCACACTAGCCTTCGCCCCTGCCATCGCCGTACCAGCAGCCCAGCGATGCGTATCTTCGTCGCTACGAGCAACATTGACGGCAGATGAATTATCGACAAAGAGCAAAGAAGAACAATTTCAGATATTGGGTGTCGAAGAAGAAAAGCTGGCGTTGGGTATTGATGCTGACGAGGTACTTCAATTTCTTGGAACGTAAGTACACTATAAGTGCTGTGCTGATGTTATGTAATTTTTTGGAGTGCCTTGCATGAATCTGTGCCCATCATCTCAACATACACATGAAATAATACATGTATTCTCCAGTCGAGAGGATCTAGTCACCAAATTCCAAGAAGATCTCCCCAACCTCTCATCCGCCGACCTGCAAGCAGAAGTAGACAAATTTCTAATGGACGGAGAAATGCTCGATATGTACATTAAATACAATCAACGAAAAGCCGAAGATCCAGACTGGGAGCCAATGTATGCGCCGGAAAATAACTCTCCATTGCGAAAGGTGGTGGATTTCGTGAGCCAGTATGGTTTCTATTTGGTCTTGGGTGTGTTGGCGAAGGATATTATTGATGGGTATATTAAGAAGGGAAGTGATGCTGGTGCCGGGGGAGAAGCGGTGGATACTTTGGTCAGCTCTGTTCCAGACGTGTTGCATCAAATTACAGATACATTGTCAGCTTAGACTAACTTGGCTTGGATTTGCAGTTGATTTGAAAGTAACAAATAGCAGTATGTGGAAAAAGAGTCACTGGACTATGACTATGACTGGAATGGGCGCGTTGAAAAAGAAACTAGTAAGGGGATGTGTGTAGTAATATCATTAAATGACGAACGAACGGTTTTTCTTCTTTGTAGTCATCAAGATAACATCAATTGGAAAACTCTCCGCAGCCATCACATCGACCATCTTATTATTTTCACCTCAACTCGTCTGTATTTTCAGTTTCTTTCACTATACATCTCAACTCAACCATTGACAAATAATATGTCCTCGAAAATCGTATTCGTACTCTTTTATAATCCTCATTTTGATTACGCCGCACATGAATTGAACAGGATAAATCTTCCTTACTCGACCAAGTTACTAGGAGTGCGAATTCCTACTACCAAATACCACCTGGAAATACGCCATAGCTCATCAAGATTTCTTCATCTTTCTTTATGTCGCGAGTGGCATAAAGCAACATGGATGAGGTTTTGTCCTTCGGCATGACATTTGGATCAGCATCGTCATCCCAGGCGGCGTTCATTAAACTTGAAATATCACTCACAACAACCAACACCGGTGGTCCTCCCTTCACAATTTTCTGCGTATAAGTCCACTCAAGCACATCACAAGCCATCGGCGCTGGTAATGCCAACAAATAACGCCTCATCGCATCAATTGTTGTAAAAATCATGTCAGATTTTGTCCCACCCTCAATGCCGTCCACTAGTTCCCCTTCCTGGATATTTCGAGATGCGAAAAGACCGCGTCCTTTACCCGGAGAAAGTTTTGCATAGTAAGGAGGTGCCCCGTTCTCATTGAGAGTGTATCCCTGTGTTGGAGGAACGGGGTCATCAAATCGAACAGAACTATCAACTTCACTGTTGTATACATCGCGTAGAGTTTGCCAGTACTCAAGTGTAGGGACCGATTTCTTTCCAACACTTAGATGATGGCTGCATTGGAATTGAGCTCTGAAATCACGCCGAGACCATTTATGCCAATCTTGATGTAGATATGTCCGCGTCATGGCCCGCAGGCGCGGTGGCGGTGGGATTATTCCTTTGTTCTTTCCGTGATGAAAGATCATGAGCATGAGCGCTGCCCCTCCAACTCCCAAAATGTATTTGACCAATGAAGACGAAGATGGCTTTCTGCGTCTACCTAACTTAATTGAACGTTTCTCATCGCCCTCGTCATCGCCCATCGTCACCGGCACGTAAACGTGTCATCTCCCCGGCCTCGGCGTGATCGCAAGAGTGAAGTGAGTCTGCTAGCCATGCTCATGCTGCTCTATATCTATATTATCGATTATAAATATATATAAATTGGAAAGATGATGTCATGTAGTTGCAAGTGTGCCTCTTCTCTCTCTAGCAGTAGAGAGAGAGACACTTCTTCTCTCCGAGTAAATAAAAGTAGAGAGCTGTAGAGAGGTAGAGAGCGAGAGAAAGAGATAGATGTACAAGACCGACCCCTTTTTAGATACTGCGAGAAACGAGAAAGATTGCATTGCTGGGAGGGGGGGAGGAATAATAAGGGGACACCCATCTCAAAAAGTGCGGGAGAAGGTGTCTACTCCGCAGAATTTTACCCATCGCATCAATCATCTATCAAATCTCCCGACAATCAGAGCTGATGGTCATGAAACTGCACTGACAGCATTCATATCACTCAGAAACTTAGGTATGTTGCATTGTCTCATCGTAAAAATCAACCATGGCGACTGTGACTAATGGAAGAGCACCTGCTTCGATGATGCCGAGCATCAAATCCATCCAAACCAACGCATCCACCAAAAAGGAGGAAGAATTCCGCACCTACAACAACACCGATACATCCGAGCGAGTCATCCAGCACTACAAAGACATGAGAACTCATCAAACTGTCGAGTTCTACAAACGCATGGAAGACAAGTTCACCTTCGACAATGGAGCGTATCGAAGGCTCATGACTATCGAAGAAGCTTTTAAAGAGCTGGAGAATTACATCGATGCAAGCGATCCTGACATGGACCTGCCAAATTTGCTGCACCTCCTCCAAACTGCAGAAGGCATCAGAAAGGCAGATCATCCGGATTGGCTCCAGCTTGTAGGGCTGCTTCATGATGTAGGCAAAATCATGTTCCTATGGGGAGATGGAGCAGATGGTCTCGACGGACTATCTCCTGAAGGTAAACAGTGGGCACTCGGCGGCGACACATTTGTTCTGGGATGCTCCATTCCTAACGATGCTGTGGTCTTTCCAGAGTTTAATGAGCTCAATCCTAACATGTCAAATCCAAAGTATAATACTGAATATGGAATGTATGAAGCAAATTGTGGTTTAGATGAACTCAAGTTTGCGTGGGGTCACGATGAGTACATGTACAGAATGTTGGGTGAGTGTGCATTGACTGGATATAAGAAGTTGAATTGCTTTGAACAAATTTCTTACTCCGTCTCTATCTCCATCAAATCAAGTGGCCAACAACTGCTCCATCCCTCGTGAAGGCTTGGACATGATTCGATACCACTCTGTAAGTTACCCATTATATGTTTTTTATACTTTCTTTGCTTCACTCAAATACTCACAGTACTCTTTGTTCCCGCATGCAGGCATACCCATGGCACGATAAAGGAGCCTACCGCCATCTTATGAAGCCAGATGATTTAGAAAGAAAAAAGTGGATTCAGCTTTTCAATAAGTTTGATCTCTACACCAAAGATGGAAACAACGAGTTGCGTGGTGAAAAGATGAAAGAGCAGCTTTGGCCTTATTACTTGGGACTGTTGGAGAAGTATGGCCTGGGTGGGAAATTGAAGTGGTGAAAAGAGACTATTTGGAATGAATTGTAATGAAATCGTCAATCGACATTAAAACTATCAAGCTTTGTCACAAATTTATCCACGCCTTAGGGAAAATATCATCCGGTATCATCATTGCATGCCGGAAAGAACCATCTAAGAACTCATTCTTTGAGTACATCTTGTCCCTGACTGAGATAGCCACCCTTGGTATCTCATATATCACATGCTTTTCATTTTGTGGTATTATGATTTCTGCCCACATGTCCTCCGGCACTTCATCTTCTGTCAGCAACACTGCAGAGTAGCTATGACCAAAATTGTTCCCATAGTCATCAAATATTGTTTCTTCAGAACGATGGATGATCTTACAAGGAAACTTTGGCGACCAACGTCCCGCGTTGCCCCAATCAAATTCCCATACACCCCAATCATTCCTCTCACCCCACTCATACTCCCATGTGCCTTCACCCCACAGGAACAATCCTTCGCTCATCGAATCCGCTGAAGTACCAAAAGTCTCAGTATGGCAATAAAAGACCAAATTTTGAGGGTACGGCTCACTTTCCTGCTCGTAAATCGTCCGTAATGGGATCAAAAGATCATCCTGTTGAAGCGTAGCCTTTTGCATTGTAGCAGCCGGTACAAAATCGTCCGAATCGACGGGAGGCTTCCACTCCTTGACATATTTTTTCCATGCCTTCTCCCACTCACGCCCGTAGTCAATGAAGACCTCCTCGCCAGGCTGAATGTCTCGAGTTGCTACAAAATTAAGAGATAGACCGATTGCTTCTTGTTGTTTCAGAAACTCGACATCGTTGTCCAGCCAATCGGAATTGTGATTGGGCGTTTGCTCGTCTGCCCAGACAATTCTAGCATTCGGCTTGCGGCTGTGGTTAATGTATGCCGATGGAGACGTGTATGGGCACAAAAGCAAAGTGCTCTTCCTATGACCAAAACAGTAATTCAAAATGAGTTGCTTCCCACTTTCTTTGGTTGTGTCTCTTTCACCCGTGAGTGGATTAGGCTTGTATATATTCATTGCTGTCTTGTTTGGTATGTGAAGAACGGGTCCCGGTGCAACCAAACCTCCCTTGGGAATGAATCTAGACGCAAATGCACCCCTCCCTGCGTCACGGATTGTCGAGTTTCCCGGTCTAATGTTATCCATACATCTTCCATTGTCATTCAACCACTCAATTGGCCTCATGCTGTAGGGTAGACGGCTCTCTGCAGCTCCAACTGCTTGCGCCGTCTGCATATCCTCAAATGACAACGGTAGTGCACCACCAGTCCTTGTAGGTATCACCCGCGCCTCTGCCTCAACAATGCTCCACAAATCTTTCGTAAAGTCAGGATTGTTGCTTGTCTGATACTTGAGACTCAGATTCCTGAATTTCACCAAGAACTCATCCACCAAATTGAAATTCGCTGTAAATGGCACATTTGCCATATCTTCCCCCCTCGTTTCAAACCACGGCTCTCCATAATTGACAAATATCTCTCCCCCCGCCGGAATGAAGCGCTCTGTAATCATTCGCTGATTATGAAATCCCGTAAAGCCAGTCACCCCATGATCACCCCTCTGCAGCCCTGCATGATTGTACTCCGGCTTGCCCTCACGCGCATTAATCAGTGCAAAGTTGCAGTTGGGCATACATCCCGTTCCAATGACCAACGCACTGCCAATCATCACGTCGGTTTCCATGGCCACCTCGTTTGTTTGCCAGGAATATTCACCCCACAAGAGGTGGAAGTCTTGTTCCATGGCCGTGTGCCACTCGTAATCTGCCAGTGGAATCACAATGTCGGGCTCGGCCACGTTAGAATTTTCTTGGAGGTCGATGCCCGTGAATATTCCTAGGCCGGCTATCAGAAAGAAATAATGAAATAATAATTAGATATTTTCCAACTAGTACAGTGTGATGGGATACAGATTTCATGGCAAAAGGAAAACTTACCGCCGGGAATCGTCGACTCCGCAAGATATAATCTGCATTGCTCATCCTCCTCTGATGCTGCAGACGGCAGCACTGCTGGCGCAATTATTAGTGGCAGCAGAGCGGCTAAATGATGGCACGATCTCATCATCGTTGCGTACTGTTATGCAGCTGTCCACACATACACGAGCATTGGAGGCCATCTCTAGAGAGAGAGCACGGCCGGAACGGGGCAAAGACAAAAAAAGTGAAAGAGCGAGGGGCTACATCTTCGAAATAACCCCCGCAATGAGATTATCCTTTTTTATTACCCCCTATATAACATTTTAGTATATTATATCATAAATAATATTTACCCCCTTCTATTACTACTCACAATAACCCGAGGGGAGAGGTGCGCCAAATTGATGTCAATTTTGATGCTTGCTCTTTTGTCTGGTCACAACTTACCTTTTGTTGCGCGCAGCTCGTCAGTTGGGTGGTGTAAACGACATCACTTTCACTTGCTCTCCTGTTTAAAACTTGCAACTTACCACCTGCTCGCTGCTTATCATCAGCTTATTTGCAGTAGTGGTGTAGATGAAATGATATTGTGTGTTGGCTTGCAATTGTTCTGAGCTCCTCTTCAATCGACGCCTAAATAACTTATCCTTCAAAAGCAAAGATGAAGGCTCTTTCGTCCAACCCGAAAGACACCGATCCCTACCAGTTTGACAGCCAAGTCCTCAAAAAGCTTCAAACCACCAGAACATCGAGGGGTAGAACCAATACCGACTCTTCACGAGAAACGGCCCTAAGTTTCAATACTGAGCCACATATCTTCGAGCAGCGCAACGATGATGCTACTCATCAATCATTCGTTGACAATCACGGTGATGTCAAAACATCGCCAGTTCCGCAGCGTCAAACTTCCATCGAGAACTTCATTGATCAACAGAGTCATCACAAAACAGATGATGCATCGTCTCAATCGGATAGCAACAATGGCAGCGGTGGTGCCCCAAGTAAGCAACCCTTTACCCGCCTCGAATCGCTCCACTTTCTAGATCATACCAATCCAACCTATGGTGTAGCGGAGCGTAAACTACCCGAAGCCATTCTGCGACTGGACCGACAAAATGCAATCCCCAGACCTCGTCACAAGAATGATGTTCTCATCGAAATCGAAGCGTCCACGGTAGACAAACGTGATCTCATGACCCGACCTGGTGTCCGATGCGCGACAACTTTTCCCATTGGTGTGGAGACCACCTGCCTCGATTGTATTGGTCGTGTTGTACAGTTGTCCACACATGCTCGTGCCATTCATGGTATCGAGGTGGACGATCGTGTTGCGGCAATTTATCCATTTGAATACAAGGATGAAAAGTCGAATAATCATCAGTATACTCTGGTGGATGCTGCTTTGTTAGTCAATGTTCCCCGTAACGTCGATGCAGCATTGGCTTCGTGCATGACCCGGTTGTATACCACCGCCTTCCAGGCCATCCAGCTCGGACTTTATGAGATGCATGATCGTTACCACTTGAATCAACTTAGTGGCAAATCGCTATTGGTTCAAGATGGAGATACCGAGTTAGGACGAGCGTTGATTGAGTTGGCAGTAGAGCTTGGTGCTTCTCAAATCTTTGCTACCGGACCATCAAGTGTACATGATCGTTTGAGAGACATGGGTGCCACGCCATTGGGTGCCGAGACATTCGGATGGGAGCTATTTGTGGAAGAAAGGTTGAGCTTGATATTAGTTCAAGAGCTGCCTACTCCAGAGACGTTTGAGTCGTTTATGAGTCTTTTGGGCGAAGGACGTGGCATGGTGTATGTGCAACCTCCAAACAATATCAAACGAGATGATAACTGTAATGTCATCTTTAGTGATGATAGCTTTGATGGAGGAGAATTCCTTCATGACCTTGCCAACAAGGCGCAAGCAGCGTTAGTCTCGGCAAAGTTTCATTGCCAATTGGATTGCTCCCAACAGTTTGAAACTTACGAAGGTATCTGGGCAAGTGCCAAGGAAGATCAGATTCTTTTCAAGAAGGATTTGAGGTTTTTGCTAACTTTATTGTCAGAGGGCAAGTTGTCGCCTCAAGTAGAAGAGCGTGTTTGTCTAGAGGATGTACCTGGTGTTCAAGACCGCATCGAGTTGGAAGGCAAGCAGGGGACGATCGTTTGCTTACCCACGACGTTGTTCGAGAAAAAGGCCAGGTGTGCCAGCGTTACCAAAAAAAGCAGGAACAGCCAACCAACCTCGAGTGCTGAGCAGGGCCATACTCGTCGCAATAGTGACAATTCTCATTTCAGTAGTCAAGACATCACCAACTACGCCGTGGACTCCGGCTACACCCGGCCAAACTACGACACCCTGAGCGACTTTAACTTTTTGACACCCAAGCCACAAGAGGACGAAAGTGTTTCTACTCCTAGCCCATTCCTTGACCGAGCCACTTCGTTTACCCTTGCTACTAATGGAAAGAGTGGCGAATCTTTTGTATCATTTGGGCACTCGTATGCTACTTGGGGAGGGGATTTCGATTTTGAAGATAGAGCTGCCTACAATAAGAGGCGGGATAAGGTTTCGAGGATCTTACAGGAGAATGATAAGAAAGAAGTCACAAAGGAGGAGTTGAAAGGGGATGGGAAAGAAAATGCAGAGAAAGAAGAAGTGGCAGCAAAAGTTTCAACTGCTGCCAAGGGAGACGAACGATCGGCATCAAACCCCTTGAACAAGCGTGCCCAGGCATCGCTCCAGCGCAAGAGAGAAATGAGGGCAAGGAGGAAGGCTCAGCAAGAGAAGTCAAGCTTGAACAAGAGTAGCAGCGAGAAAAAGTCCGATGTGGAAGCCATTCAAACTGCTTCCGTTAGAAATGAAGAGAAAAAGGTTGACGTGGAAAAGAAGGTGGAGAGTCAAGCTGCACAGTCAAGCTCTTCTACTCCGTGGAAGAAAGCAGCTAACGCATCATCTAAGGAATCCCCATCGAGCTCCATCCACCCTGTGACTCGCGCTAATAGGCCAACTCCTGAATGGCTGAAAGGAGTTCGCCCTCAATCATCCGCACCCTCAGATTCCATGAGTGGCAGCAGCCCTGAAACTTCTGCTATCAAGAGGAACGCACAGCCAACTCCCGCATGGATGAAGGGAGCCAGTCCTAGTCCTGAAACGAACCACACCGATTATGTGCCAAGTAAATACAGGTTCTCTGAACCTCCCGTCAAAGCCATCGCCATTAAAGTTGAAGACGGGCGAGACGATGATGATGTATCCGCCGTGTCAGATTTTAACTCAGTGATGAGTAAATGGAAGGCCGTGGAAAATAGGAACGCATAGCTATTTTCGTTTGTTGCAGTGTAGATAGTGCCAAAGTTTTTATGTAATTGTTATTAGATTGTCAGGTTATTCATGCACAATAGACACCTGTCTTCTTCATTATATCTTAACGCATTAGTTCCGCACACAAAAAAACACTATGGATCACCGGCATCCTCCAAGAGCTTTCGAGCAAACTCCATTTCACGCAGCTCCTTCTCCACTTGATTTCTTTTCTCAAGTAAAACACACTTACGGCCATATAACGCACCATACTCGGCCATCAACATATCACGTTCAGCCTGAATATCAACATCTCTAACAATAATCTCATCCATGGGCTTTTCAATAACTTCTTCATACCCCTCATCGTGTCGAGATGACCTCTGGTGGACATATCTCTTCCGTCTCCTCCTAGAAGAACCCGCCTGGAATGAAGTTTCTTCCGCCGAGACTATTGATTCCTCCTCTCGTAGTGAGTATGCTGACAGTCTACGTCTTGGTGAGCGATGTTGTGTCATGTAGTCATCTTCATAACTTCGAGATTCTCTCAGTGGTGGAGATGACCAATTACTCTCCATCTCTGCTGGTGCCACAACTTCCAAAGAGCTTACTAATCGACGTTTACTCCGTTTCACTGGCGGGGAATCATCACGCCTCCTACTTCTCTTCGTCACACTTCTATTCCTCCGCCTACTTCTTCGCGAGGTGCTAATTGAACGGCGTTGTTTTTGTTGTTGTTGTCGTAGATGTTGCAATGAATCGTCGTCTGAAGAATAAGTTCCCGATCTGTCCGAATCATAATCTCTACTGAAAATCTTCTTTTTTCCATCATAATATTTCTTCTTCCTCTTCCCATATTGCTGGTGATCGACCTGCTCCTCGGACTCTTCCGAAACAATCGAGAAAGAATCACTACTTCCAATAGCTACTTCACCACCATCATTTTCGTCATCTTCTGTATCCTCTCCGTCCCATTCTGCCAACATCTTCTCCTCATGCTCGTAATCGTCATCATCTGAATAATCCGCCCACAAATTCCTCGATTGTCGAGTGGTCCTCCTACTTCTAGTCATCGACACACTCCCTTCCCTCCCTCGCTTGCTACCCACCAACCAGTCTCTACCCAATTGTTCCAAGAGTGTGACTTGTTCCTCATCCAACACACTCTTCCTCCCCTCCTTGAAGAGGAGATATTCTTTTCGCTGTCGACACTTCCATTGCTGCAAACTTTTATATTCAATACCATGCCGAGTAGCCGATATCTGAAACGTCCCAAACTGTTTGCGAAATGAGCGCAGCGATGATAGATTCGTCTCCCACTGTATGCGTCGCTTGGATGGCACAATCGCCTTGGCGGAGTAATTGGTGGTGATGGCCTTGGCAGTTCTTTGTGGCTGCACTCGATTGTTATCATCACCACTAGAAGCTTTGTCACCATACTTCTTCCTCCTCAACTCCTCCATCTCCCTATTATGGCGCTCCACCCTCTCCCTCGCAAGCATCTTATTCCTCCTCCTCGTCTCCGCCGCCTTCTTCACCCGCTCGCTCTTGTCGTCATCGGCCCCGCCTTTTGGCTTCGACGTGATGCCCGAAAAGAGCCCCAGCGACTTTAGCTTCGCCTCGTTTCGTTTAATGTTGCGTAGGCGGAGCAGCTCGTAGTCGGATAGACCGGTGGTGTCCACGTTGAAGGTGGCGAGTTCGCCTATCAGGGCGAAGCGATCGATCTTGTTGGTGCGGGAAGATGAGGCCGACGATGACGAAGATGAAGAGTCACTGTCGCTATCACTATCACTGCTGCTGCTTTCATCCAGCCGCGTATGCTTCACTGCTGCAGATGCAGCGGACGGTGGAGACGGAGTAATTGCGCCGCCGGCATTTATTTTTTGGACACCTGCGGCGTGAGGCAGAGGAGTGCTGCTCCTTGCCGCTGCGGTATAATAGACTGCATTATTACTATTTCCAGCAGTCTTCCTTCGCGGTGTTAGATGATGGACATGGTGGTGCTTCTCTGCTTGGGTGGATGACATGGTTCTATTGACGGCCAAGTAGCATTAGGTTGTGATGATGAATCATGTTTACCTGCGTCCTGCGTTGAGAGTTGCTTGCGCGGGAAAAAGTTGGACAAAAAGTGAAGTGGGGGCGGGAAACCTCATAACTTGTAACTGTAACATTACGAAACTGTAACGTCACAATAACTTACCAAAAATTACGGTGTAAAAAACGGCGGAATTCAGTATTCTGTGTATTT